>JBBDGP010006072.1:0-16023 GCA_037952835.1 Lithobates septentrionalis | reverse complement strand
AAAGTTCGCCCCCTAATTAATTTTTTTTCCCAGAAGTTTGCCGAAGTTTATGTCCCTGAAAAAAATATATCTGTGGACGAATCCCTGGTGCATTTCACAGGCCGGCTGGGAATCAAACAATATATACCCAGTAAGAGGGCGAGGTATGGCTTGAAGCTTAACAAGCTTTGTGAAAGTGCCACCGGTTATGTGTACGCATTCCGCGTGTACGAAGGGAAAGATTCCCAGCTCCAGCCCCCTGAGTGTCCCTCGTATATGGGAATAAGTGGGAAAATTGTTTGGGAGTTGGCATTCCCACTCCTCCAAAAGGGGTACCATATTTATATGGATAATTATTATACGAGTTTGCCCCTTCTCCGCCACCTACATCTCAAACAAACTTTGGCCTGTGGTACAACTAGAAAAAACCGAAAGGGCTTCCCACAGTGTCTTGTCACCACAAACATTCCAAGGGGGGAATCGAGAAGCTTGAGGAACGAAGAAGTGTTGGCTGTGAAGTGGAGGGATAGAAAAGACGTGTACATCATGTCCACCATCCACGATGACACCTCGGTGGAACTTCACAGAAGACGCGGTACCGTTCGCAAGCCTACCTGTATCACTGAGTACAATAAATACATGGGGGGGGTGGATTTAAACGATCAGTTGTTGCAGCCCTATCTTTCAACAAGAAAATCATTATTCTGGTACAAAAAAGTCGCAATTTACTTTTTTCATTTGGCCCTTTTAAATTCTTTCATAATATACCAAAAATCCACAGAAACACCCACCACCTTAATAAAGTTTATTGAAGACATTGTCACTGCCCTGATTTATCAGCAAGTATCCCCCCCAGAAAGCATTCGCTCCGATTCTGTCAGCAGACTACATGAGCGCCATTTCCCAGACCATATTCCACCAACAGGATCCGGAAGACGACGCCAAAAAAAATGTCGGGTGTGCACCAAAAGAGGAATTAGGAAAGATACGAGCTTCCATTGTACTGACTGTCCCTCCCAACCTGGCCTTTGCATCGGAGAATGCTTCAGGCGATATCACACTCTGGAAAATTATTAGTCCATATTTCTAATACTGCCATTTCCCCGTTTTTAATTTCTGTCCTGAATATTTACCTTCCTCAACCAACCATATTATTGCCTTCCATGTGAACCGACCCTGGCCTGTTTCTCGACTATGCCTCTGCCTACCGTCTGCATTGTTTTTCCGCCATGTTTTTGCCTTTCACGTGAACTGACCCTGGACTGTATCGACTATGCCTCTGTCTACCGTCTATTTCTGCCTTTTACCTGCACTGACCTCGGCCTGTTGACCATGTTTTTGCCTGCCCCTTGGATTGATCTTTCACCCTCCTACACAGGGGTCTCACATATGTGAGGGGCTCCAGAATAGTGTTCGGAGTTCAGAAAACCAGTTTTTGGTTTTCTGTGTTCCCATAACAGGGTCTGGTTGCCCGGAGGCTTCAAAGCGATTTGGGTGGGAGAAGCCTCTACCCCTGTCCCCATTCTTTCCTGACCAATGCCCTAAGCTTGATGGTACTGCCTGCTCCCTGGACAAATACTCTGGCTGTGCTGACCATACCTCTGCCTGCTGCATGTACTAACTATGGACAGTATTCCTGCCTGCTGCATGGATGATCCTTTGATCCTTTTGCTGCTGCTGACCACATCCCTGCCTGCTATCTGGACTAATGCTTTGGCTGTGCTGACATCTCTACCTGTACTGACTATTCTTGCCTGCTGCCTGTTTTGCTGTCGCTGTCCACGTTCCTGCCTGCTGCCTGGACCGATGCTCTTCTCTGTGGACCACTGCACTACTAAAACTGCAGGTAATCTTTTCTTTACCCTTTACTCAGCAGAATGTATTTTGGTTTGTAATTGGTTTCTACAGTACATGCTATGTGTTAGAAATATGAAGGGCCTTCAACAATGTGATAGGTTGGCAGGAATTTATGTGTAATGTATGCTCCTAGAACAACTGACAGTGCTACTTGGATGTTGGGCCTCTGTATGTGGCCAGACTATGTAAAAGTCTCACACATTTGGTATCGCCACACTCAGGAGGAGTAGCAGAATGTATTTTGGGGTGTCATTTTTGCTATGTACATGCTATGTGTTGGAAATATCTTATGAATGGACAACTTTGTGTAAAAAAAATGCGTTTTCATTTTTTTTCCACAGTTTCCAAAAACTTCAGGAAAAAAATGAACCATTCAAAAGACTAATTATGCCTCATAGATTATACGTTGGGGTGTTAGCTTTCCAAAATGGGGTCATTTTGTGGGCGTTTCCGTTGTCCTGGTGCTCTAGGGCCTTCAAACATGTAATAGGTGGTTGAGAAATGAGATGTGTAATTTATGCTCCTAGAATGCCTGGAGCTGCTACTTCAATGTTGGGCCTCTGTATGTGGCCAGGCTGTGTAAAAGTCTCACACATTTGGTATCGCTACACTCAGGAGGAGTAGCAGAATGTATTTTGGGGTGTCATTTTTGCTATGTACATGCTATGTGTTGTAAATATCTTATGAATGGACAACTTTGTGTAAAAAAAAATGCGTTTTCATTTTTTTCCCACAGTTTCCAAAAACTTCGGGAAAAATATGAACCATTCAAAAGACTAATTATGCCTCATAGATTATACGTTGGGGTGTTAGCTTTCCAAAATGGGGTCATTTTGTGGGTGTTTCCATTGTCCCGGTGCTCCAGGGCCTTCAAAATTGTAATAGGTGATTGAGAAATGAGATGTGTAATTTATGCTCCTAGAATGCCTGGAGCTGCTACTTCAATGTTGGGCCTCTGTATGTGACCAGGCTGTGTAAAAGTCTCACACATTTGGTATCGCCACACTCAGGAGGAGTAGCAGAATGTATTTTGGGGTGTCATTTTTGCTATGTACATGCTATGTATTGGAAATATCTTATGAATGGACAACTTTGTGTAAAAAAAATGCGTTTTAATTTTTTTTCCACAGTTTCCAAAAACTTCAGGAAAAAAATGAACCATTCAAAAGACTAATTATGCCTCATAGATTATACGTTGGGGTGTTAGCTTTCCAAAATGGGGTCATTTTGTGGGCGTTTCCGTTGTCCTGGTGCTCTAGGGCCTTCAAACATGTAATAGGTGGTTGAGAAATGAGATGTGTAATTTATGCTCCTAGAATGCCTGGAGCTGCTACTTCAATGTTGGGCCTCTGTATGTGGCCAGGCTGTGTAAAAGTCTCACACATTTGGTATCGCTACACTCAGGAGGAGTAGCAGAATGTATTTTGGGGTGTCATTTTTGCTATGTACATGCTATGTGTTGGAAATATCTTATGAATGGACAACTTTGTGTAAAAAAAAATGCGTTTTCATTTTTTTCCCACAGTTTCCAAAAACTTCGGGAAAAATATGAACCATTCAAAAGACTAATTATGCCTCATAGATTATACGTTGGGGTGTTAGCTTTCCAAAATGGGGTCATTTTGTGGGTGTTTCCATTGTCCTGGTGCTCCAGGGCCTTCAAAATTGTAATAGGTGGTTGAGAAATGAGATGTGTAATTTATGCTCCTAGAATGCCTGAAGCTGCTACTTCAATGTTGGGCCTCTGTATGTGGCCAGGCTGTGTAAAAGTCTCACACATTTGGTATCGCCATACTCAGGAGGAGTAGCAGAATGTATTTTGGGGTGTCATTTTTGCTATGTACATGCTATGTGTTGGAAATATCTTATGAATGGACAACTTTGTGTAAAAAAAAATGCGTTTTCATTTTTTTCCCACAGTTTCCAAAAACTTCGGGAAAAATATGAACCATTCAAAAGACTAATTATGCCTCATAGATTATACGTTGGGGTGTTAGCTTTCCAAAATGGGGTCATTTTGTGGGTGTTTCCATTGTCCTGGTGCTCCAGGGCCTTCAAAATTGTAATAGGTGGTTGAGAAATGAGATGTGTAATTTATGCTCCTAGAATGCCTGAAGCTGCTACTTCAATGTTGGGCCTCTGTATGTGGCCAGGCTGTGTAAAAGTCTCACACATTTGGTATCGCCATACTCAGGAGGAGTAGCAGAATGTATTTTGGGGTGTCATTTTTGCTATGTACATGCTATGTGTTGTAAATATCTTATGAATGGACAACTTTGTGTAAAAAAAATGCGTTTTCATTTTTTTTCCACAGTTTCCAAAAACTTCGGGAAAAAAATGAACCATTCAAAAGACTAATTATGCCTCATAGATTATACGTTGGGGTGTTAGCTTTCCAAAATGGGGTCATTTTGTGGGCGTTTCCGTTGTCCTGGTGCTCCAGGGCCTTCAAAAGTGTGATAGGTTGTCATCATATGAGATGTGCAATTTATGCTCGTAAAATGCCTGACGGTGCTAGTTGGATTTTAGACCTCTGTATGTGGCCAGGCTGTGTAAAAGTCTCACACATGTGGTATCACTATACTCAGGAGGAGTAGCAGAATGTATTTTGGGGTGTCATTGCAAGTATGCATGTGCTGTGTGAGAGAAATAACTTGTTATTATGACAATTTTGTGCAAAAAAAAAAAAAAAAAAAAAAAAAAAAAAATTTCCAAGAATTGTGGGAAAAAATTACAACTTCAAAAAGCTCACCATGCCTCTTGCTAAATACCTTGGAATGTCTGCTTTCCAAAAAGGGGTAATTTGGGGGGTATTTGTACTTTCCTGGCTTGTTAGGGCCTCAAGAAATGAGATAGGCCTTCAGTACATCAGGTGTGATCAGATGTGATCATTTTTCAATGATTTGCACCATAGCTTGTAGACTCTATAACTTTCACAGAGACCAAATAATATACACTAATTTGGGTTATTTTTACTAAAGATATGTAGCAGTATACATTTTGGCCCAAATTTTTGAAGAAAAATTACTTATTTGCAAAATTTTACAATAAAAACTAAAAAAAAGTGTTTTTTTTTCAAAAATTTCTCTCTTTTTTCGCTTATATTGCAAAAAATAAAAAAAACAGCAGTGATTAAATACCACTAAAAGAAAGCTATGTTTGTGAGAAAAAAATGATAAAAATTTGGTTTGGGTACAGTGTAGCATGACTGAGTAATTGTCATTCAAAGTGTGAGAGCGCTGAAAGCTAAAATTTGGTCTGGGAAGGAAGGGTGTATAAAAGCCCTGTATTGAAGTGGTTAAAGAAAAAAGGAACCTTTAATATGATTTTAAAGTATGACAATCAAATCAGAGGTAATGAACACTTGAGAAGGCTGTACATTGGAAATCTCTAGGACTAGTTAATAAGCATTGCTTTTTCTTTATATTTAATGAAATTGAAATGCTAGCCAATGCTACCAATTTCAATACATTTTACCCAGATTTTAAAAGCAAAAAACAACCAAATAGGTTATTGCAATCTACCATTGACACCATGAAATGATCTAAAGTGGTGGTAGGTTGTTTTGATCTGCTCATTTGTTTTTTTAATTGAAAGTGGTTCATATTGCCTTAAAGTGTTCCTAAACCCACGACATTAAAATTAGTCTGTATATGCTGTAAAGCATGCTTGATATAATCACTGTGGAAGCTAAGGAGTTAACCCTCTGCATTGGTTAAAAAGGCTGTTTGATCCCGTATGCACAGATCCTCCCCTTCTTGCATTGCCCCCCAAAACATGTCTGGATAGAACAGAGTTAATGGAGTCAGGCTGCACATGCTCAGTTTGATGTGTATTGCTAGAGTTTTTTTTTTTTCTTGGGAGAGTGCATGTGATCAGCACAGAGTCAAACAGCACTGTCCAGACAGAGGGTCAGGGGTCCTGCATCCTGATAGGACAGCCAAGCCAGTACAGTATGAAAACTCCTTCTACAAGCTTTAACCAGGCACAAGTTAGTCCTTGTAGGTCTTATTTTCAGGGTAAGGCTTATTTTTGGGGAAACAGGGTAGGGCTTATTTGGGGGGTAGGGCTTATATTGCAGCCATCACTGACAATCACGCTAGGTCTTATTTTCGGGGAAACAGGGTATATACTGCTGATGAGAAAAGGTATTTAGCAGTTTATATTTACTAAAATAATTGCATTTCCTTGTTCTGTGTTCTGTGGGAGACCAGATATAGTGAATGCAGGGTCCTGGGTTTAGTGTCACTTTAAAACTTTGTGTATGTATCCAGCTTAACACTCACGGCAACTCACAGGGAGAAAAAATGCAAGATGGTGCAAGCAGTAGGTTGTCTAAACACCTTACATAATATTTCCCACCCCTAAGGAGTGACAAAAATAAACAAACAATGTATAAATATGTTCCTTGAAGGCCCATTGGTTGATCACAGCAAGGTAAGAGAGTGCAAAGTCCATGTTGGTAAAATACACAGAGATACAGTATCACACAACTGAAAGTATTACACAGTGCACCCTGTCCCGCTCCACGCACATTGTGTGTACTAACCAAGCATGGAGAATGATTACCCAACTAGTTCAACAACAATGTATATATGAAAACATTTCGTGCTGCTGATAGCTATTAGGCAAACTCAAAGTGCACAAGTCCTATACTTCCGGGTTACCAATCTTTATCCCTTCCCTAGATGCATTCTGATATGATATGATACACTATATTACCAAAAGTATTGGGACACCTGCCTTTACACTCACATGAACTTTAATGGCATCCCATTCTTATGCTGTAGGGTTCAATATTGAGTTGGCCCACCCTTTGCAGCTATAACAGCTTCAACTCCTGGGAAGGCTATCCACAAGGTTTAGGAGTGTGTCTATGGGATTTCTTGACCATTCTTCCAGAAGCGCATTTGTGAGGTCAGACGCTGATGTTGGACGAGAAGACCTGGCTCGCAGTTTACACTCTAATTCATCCCAAAGTTGTTTTATTGGATTGAGGTCAGGACTCTGCGCAGGCCAGTCAAGTTCCTCCACCCCAAACTCGCTCATCCATGTCTTTATGGATCTTGTTTGTGCACTGGTGCGCAGTTTTGTTGGAACAGGAAGGGGCCATCCCCAAGCTGTTTCCACAAAGCTGGGAGGATGAAATGGTCCAAAATGTCTTGGTATGCTGACGCCTTAGGAGTTCCCTTCACTGGAACTAAGGGGCCAAGCCCAACCCCTGAAAAACAACCCCCCACCATAATCCCCCCTCCACCAAATAATTTGGACCAGTGCACAAAGCAAGGTCCATAAAGACATGGATGAGCGAGTTTGGTGTGGAGAAACAGAGCCCTGACCCCAGCCTGATCGAACATATCACCTTTGGGATGAATTAGAGCGGAGACTGCGAGCCAGGCCTTCTCGTCTAACACCTCACAAATGCACTTCTGGAAGAATGGTCAAACATTCCCATAGACACACTCCTAAACCTTGTGGACAGCCTTCTCAGAAGAGTTGAAGCTGTTATAGCTGCAAAGGGTGGGCCAACTCCATATTAAACCCTACAGACTAAGACTGGGATGCCATTAAAGTTGATGTGCGTGTAAAGGCAGGTGTCCCAATACTTTTGGTAATATAGTGTATATTAAATCATAATTTTCAGGATAACACATACTTTAAAACTCTTTTACGGCTTGTTAAAAATAAGTAAATAGTTTAAGGTCCATAGTCTGTAAACTTTAAACTGTAAGTATGATAAAATAAAAGTTCTATCACCACTGTTCAACAACAAGACGTCAGTGTTCATGGTGATCAAGATAGTTGGGAATTTTAGGAAAGGATCAATAACTAGTAAATCAGTAATTTACAATGGGCAAAACAAAGTTTATTTAATGAAACACTGTATCTATGGAGCTTATACAGAATAGACAAAATGTCCACATTTGCTCCTGTTGAAGAGCTGTTTGTCAACACTTAAAAGTCTCTTTAACTAACTTTTACGATGCGTTAATCCATCCACCCTGGGTATATTTGACATTTACATAATTCAAAGCCAAAACCTCTCACCTTCATCCACGTTTTATTTGTAACCACGCTCATCAACAAAAGCAAACATGCCATAAGTACTATATAAAGTGTGATGTAAACAGTGCATGATTGGCATATATGCCTTTAGAAAATAAAGTTACCATGAAAACTACCCTTATCTCCGGTGACGCCAACTTCAATAGTTGTAAAACAATATTTTTGACTACTGTACTTATGTTGTTTCTCAGTCGTGTCACAGCAGTACAATCTTCACGAATGTTTATAAGCTGGTATTCAGAAATACTTTTTTTTTTCTATTCCATCTAAGGGACAGCTTTGGGGAGCATGAAGTATGTTCCCTATTCATCAGCTGGCTGAATATAACTTATGGTATTACCATGAAGACATACCATGGGTTGCCCACGTGGCATAAATGCTAGGGTACCGTACGTTCCCAACACTCATTTGAAGAGAGAAAGCCCATCAACAGCAACATCTTCTACGTTACCGAACAAGTCCAGGTGAATGTGACTATCTCTTACTAGCCATGGCTAATGTTATTTCATTACTAAAAAGGAGAGAAATACTTATAATCTGCACTGCTAGTTATTTGACTGATGTGTAGCCACCATCCTGTTCATTGGGTCCACATTGACCAGTATTATTCATTGGTGTTTTTACTTTTTTAAACTTTTTTATTTTTTCAAAATTATAATACTGGCTGTTTGCCCAGCACACCATACATAGAGGTTCCTGCCCCTATATACAGACTTGCTGTTGTTATGTTAATACTTGAATATACAACCTTCCTTATTTAATTTGTTTATTTAAGACCGGTCCTTCTTGGAGCACAGGCTCAGTACTGACAGATTTTTCACCCATCCAGTGCCAAAATTGTGATCCTGTCACGGTCAGGCTCAAAGACCAGTAGCTAAAGCAGTAAAGTCCAGTACAGTCCAACCGACGAGCATAATAAGTAAACAAGCAGATCACCCTGGAGGATGACCCAGGCTCACCCGAGGTGCAGGGTCTAAGCACTAACTGGTATTCACCAGAGCTCCTGATGGTGGAGATGGTTTTTGCTGCTTGTTATTATCAGGTCGCAGTTCTCAGGATCGCTAGGGTCCAGTGGCAGATATAGCAGGTGGGGATCAAGCAGAAGCTAAGTCAATAAATAAGCCAAAGATCAGTAACAAGTGATTGCAGGTTGGGATCAAGCGAAAGCGCAGTCGAGGAACAAGGTCATTAATGAGTAGTAGTGGAGATAAGGACAGCTGAAGGTATGCAAAGGAGCAAAATATCAGCTGGAGAGAGCACAGTAATCTGGCAAACAGGAAGTGCAGAGACATGGCTTTAAATCAGGAAGTTCATGGGAGGAACAAACAGTTCAAGGTCCACCAGAAACAAGAGACAAGGCAAGAAAGTCCAAAGGATCAGACAGGGAGCTGTCCAACATCTCGGGTGGCTCAGCAAGAAGAGCCACTGCTGGACACAGCCGAGGTTGTGGGCTCAGTTTTCAGAGGGGTTTATGTGCTACAAGCGCAGTGAGGAGAGGTAAGTTGCACCCTTGACCAGGTCCCTTTTACCCAGCATAAATGAAAGAGAAAGAATACAGACACTGGCTCTTCAGGAATGGTTCATTCTAAATGAACATAACTGACAGTTCACCAAAGTTTTCCAAGGAGGTCTTCAGTGTTCCCTGTCTCATTTCCAGTCTTTTTGGCATTGAGAAACACTGTGTAAAGTTTAAGGTGGCAGAGCAAATATCTGCAAACCTTTGCTTGGGGGGCTTTCAGATCATGTCTCAAAGCCATTCGTGGGAGTAAATGGGGGTGTTTTTTCATCCAAATACAAAGCGGTAGAATAATTGGTTTAGGACCTGCAAGTTCTATCAGGAAGGGTTTTGTGTGCCAAAGTGTAAATGAATTAAAAAAAAACGTTATTCATTGACATAAGAGTTGCACCGAAAGTTTGCATTGGAAATATGGTTATAAAACAGGTACACTGAAACGTGAATACTTCACTTTAACCACTTGCCGACCAGCTTATACTGTGGCGGGTTGGGTCATTCCCGCAAATCGCCATAGCTGTATGTCGGTCCCTTTAACAGCTATAGCAGGTACGCCCACACGCCCGCTGCATGGTGGGGAAGCTGATGCGAGTGGACACGATGTCTGCCGGCCACCCGCGATCGCTCCACAGAGAACCAGAACTGGGATCTGTCAATGTAAACAAACAGATCCCCGTTCTGACTGGGAAGTACAGCGTAATCATCTGTTCCTAGTAATTAGGAACAGCGATCTCTCTGTACTCACAGTCAGTCCCCCCCCCCCACAGTTAGAAACACTTCCCAGGGAACACATTTAACCCCCTGATCACCACTAGTGTTAACCCCTTCCCTGCCAGTGTAATTTATACAGTAATCAGTGTATTTTTATAGCACTGATCGCTGTATAAATGTAACTGGTCCCAAAAAAGTGTCAAAAGTGTCCGATCTGTCCGCCAAAATATCGCAGTCCCACTAAAAATCACCGATCACCTCCATTAATAGTAAAAAAAAAAAAAAAAAAAGAAAATTAATAATAAAAATGCCATAAATCTAGCCCATATTTTGTAGACGCTATAACTTTTGCGCAAACCAATCAATATACGCTTATTTCGATTTTTTTTTACCAAAAGTATGAAGAATACCTATTGGCCTAAACTGATGAAGAAATTAGTTTTTTTTATTTTTTTATTTTTTTGGATATTTATTATAGCAAAAAGTAAAAAGTATAGTTTTAAAATAAAATTGTCGGTCTCTTTTTGTTTATAGCGCAAACAATAAAAACCGCAGAGGTGATCCAATACCACCAAAAGAAAGCTCTATTTGTGAAAAAAAAAGGACGTCAGTTTTGTTTGGGTACAACATCGCACAACCGAGCAATTGTCAGTTAAAGCGACCCAGTTCCGTATTGCAAAAAATGGCCTGGTCATTAAGGGGGAAAATCTTCCAGTCCTTAAGTGGTTAAAATATACAGTATCTGTCACAAGAGAAATAAGGGGCTGCCATTGCTGCCCTCTATCTGACACTTGCTTATCAATACATTTTGTTGAGGTCAAAGTGTTGAGGTCAATATATCCACCAATTATCATTTTAAATGGAAAAGTCATTCATGGCAACCTTTTTCTCTCACAACAGGCTTCTTTTGAAGTGAACCTGTCTTCATTTTCACACTATTAAACGGCTAGCAGATAGGAAAAGCACATACCAAATGTTGCCTCTGTGATTTTTCTGGTATCTTCCAGGTTGTCCCAGGATCCCTGAAACCTCAGGTTTGCAAATAGTGACTTTAGTTGCCAATGTTAAGCTCTGACTTATCCTATGCCCCTCAATGTTGGATTATTACTTTGATAGCAAGAAAGAGAACTACAGCGCCAGTAGTATGTAGTATGTAGAGCAGTCACAATTTATTAAAAAGTAATTAACTCAAAAGATGTAGAACAAGACAGGGCATTTAGATAGCAGTAAGCCTCTCCGCATGGGTTCCTGGTTGCTGTATGGTGCCAACTCCAGTCGGGGCCATGCTGGTGGTATCCAGAGCTCTAAGGCTGGTTGGCAGGCACGGGGCTGACAGCTGTGACATCACCAGGTTGAGACAGCAATAGGCATGGCGGCATGCATTCATAGCATGCATGCTCCTTCCTCAGGCCTGGACCAGCCATGTCTTTATGGGCACAGGAGAGCTGGGAGACAATAAGAGTCAGCAAGCCGGCGCAATTGTCCACATGGCTCGACAGTGGCTTAGTCTGCTGGTGGTTTAGAGTGTGAAAGAGTAGACTTTAGTCTTTTTTTTTCCTGGCTGCCTGACATTGCAAAATAGAAAACATACTGATACCCACATAGACATCTAATGAAATAAGCATTCTGGGGCGTCCCAGAGAGACATGACACACCACTGTATATAATAAAGAACTTTTGGTCAGTGGGACAGGAAACAACATTTGCTAACATTGACAGCTGTTAATTTGAATTTATGAGAAATGCATGACATGATCTTGCTTGACATTGTGGTCAGACTTGGTGTGACAAATAGAACCATTGTCCTGATATTGAGTAGTAAGGCTGCTCATTTTGTCTCAGTTTTAACCAGATGCGTTTTATCTGTTTTGCATGTAGAGCAGAATTATCTAATGGTGATAGCCTTTCATGGAATTTTAAGCTGTGGAATGTGGGGGGAAGTAGTCCTGTTACACTGTGCAATTGTTGAGCTAACCATAAAATGATCAAGGGTATTCAGAGAAGCAGTCAAAGAGTGCCCAGCACAGTAGCCTCCAGCATATGGGGAAGAGGTACACCTTTTAGCGCAAAGTATGTAGGCAAAGAGCACACCCTTACCATGCCCTCAATTCCGTGGACCCTGAAGAATTATTGATTGGGTATGCAGTCCCTATCATCAACTTAAAAAAATGCAGCTAAAAGCAAAGAAAAAAATCAAGTATTTTAAATACTTACTCTGTCTTTGAACTTGCTAGAAAATTTGACAACCCCAGTAAGAGTCAATTCCCTAGCACTGCCATTTTATCTATTTATTTCAAGTACTTATATGGCACGATCAATTTACATATAGATTGTACATTCACATCAGTCCCTACATACTAGGGGCTGGATCCAATTAACCTACCATTATGTCTTTGGAGCATGGGCACGGCGTAGCGGGAGGAAACCCACACAAGCACAGGGAGAGCATGCAAACTCCAGGCAGGTGGTGGCGGGGTTGGGATGTGAACCAATGACCCTTCTTCCTGCTAGGTGAAAGTGCTATCCACTACACCACTGTGCCATCCCTTAAATTTCTGTCTGTGCTGGTTTAGCTCCTCCACCCCTCCCTTAAACCCTCTACATAACCTTTAGGCTGAATTCACACCTGAGCATTTTAAAGTTGTGCGTTTTTACCGTGTTTTTGGCGCAATTTTGCCACGATTTTGTACAGGTCACCAATGTAAAAAGCAGAAAAACGCCTGTAATCTGCCCCAAAGAATCTTGTGTTTTTTTTGAGCTTAAGGTGTTTTTCAGGCGTTTTGCTTCAGGTGACAAAACGCTCAGATGTGAACAGGTGCCATCGTAAAACGCCTGAAAAATGCCCAAATCCCATTCATATGGGATTTTGATTGTTGGGCATTTTTCAGGCATTTTACGAGCGTTTTATGAGCTGAAAACGCTCAGGTGTGAATGCAGCCTTATGTAGCTGCCATGGGAGGAGCAAAGGTGAGTACAATAGAATGTCACTTCAGTGAGTCCGCTGGGGCTGCTGACTTCACACCCAAGATGGTGGCATCCAGCAGCAGTCTCAGGCCTTTTGGATGACAGGCCCTTCAGGTGTGGAATGGATTTAAGGGGAACACCACGCCAAAAAAATTGCATGAGGTCCTCCCAAAAAGCCCAGCAAGCCAGGGTTGTGGGTGATAAGCGAGCACCCCACTACAAAATACCTTGTCCCCATGTTGATGGGGACAAGGGCCTCTTCCCCACAACCCTGGCCGGTGGTTGTGGGGGGTCTGTGGGTGGGAGAGCTTATTGGAACATGGAAGCCCTCTTTAACAAGGGGGCCCCCCAGATCCCAGGCCCCCCACGTGAATGAGTGTGGGTAACCCTACCTATTCACCAAAAAAGTGTAAAAAGTGAGTGAAGACACAACACAAGTTTTTGACAATTCCTTTATTAAAAAATAAAAAATAAATGTCCCCCGAAGTAGATCCAACGTCAATCACGACGCCCACTGTGCCACCAGACCTGGAAAACCCCCCTCCAGGCTCATCGAAGGTTCCCGCCGTCTGCCTGCTCAGCTGTCTGACATTTGGTGTCACAACAGGGGCGGGGTCACCAGATTATATCATCAGGTGACTCCGCCCCTTAGTTATTTAAGAAATGTCAGACCACGGAGCAGGCAGATGGCGGGAACCTTCAACGAGACTGGAAGGTTTTTGTTCTGTTTTTCCGGGTCCGGTCCCCCCCTGCCCCAAAGCAATGCCCCTCCCATGTTGAGGACATGTGGCCTGGTATGGTTCAGAATAAGGGGGGCACTCGCTCATCCCCCTCCCCCTTTCCTGGCTTGTCGGGCTGCAAAGCTTGGATAAGGGTCTGGTAAGGATTTTGGAGGGGACCCCACGCAGTTTTTTTCTTCTGAATTTTTCATTGCCGGCATTCTTTTGTTTACATTTTAGCTGTCAGTGGGAAAGTCTGCTGACAGCTGATGAATCATCAGTTGTTAAGGACACGGCGACCGGCTTCCCGGCCCGCTCCTTAACAGCCAGCTATTCTTCATACTGTCAGAGCTGGGCCCAGCCCTTCCTTCTCTGTGCTGGCCACTCAGCTGTCGGCTAATTGCCAGCTCCTATCTCTGCACAGTGACTCACATGTTGATGATCCTGCTCATCGGTCCTGCCTACTTAAGCTTTCCAGTCCAGATGATCTCTGCTAGGGATGAGCCGAACAAGCCCCGGTTCGGTTCGCACCAGAACCTGCGAACGGACCGAAAGTTCGCATGAACGTTAGAACCCTATTGACGTCTATGGGACTCGAACGTTCAAAATCAAAAGTGCTCATTTTAAAGGCTAATTTGCATGGTATTGTCCTAAAAAGGGTTTGGGGACTCGGGTCCTACCCCAGGGGACATGTATCAATGCAAAAAAAACTTTTAAAAACGGCAGTTTTTTCGGGAGCAGTGATTTTAATGATGCTTAAAGTAAAAAAAAAAAAAGTGAAATATTCCTTTAAATATCGTACCTGGGGGATGTCTATAGTATGCCTGTAAAGTGACACGTGTTTCCCGTGTTTAGAACAGTCCCTGCACCAAATGTCATTTTTAAAGGAAAAAATCTCATTTAAAACTGCTTGCGGGTTTAAAGGAATGTCGGGTCATGGCAATATGGATGAAAATCAGTGAGACAAACGGCATGGGTACCCCCCAGTCCATTACCAGGCCCTTTGGGTCTTGTATGGATATTAAGGGGAACCCCGCACCCAAATTAAAATAAGGAAAGGTGTGGGGCCACCAGGCCCTATATACTCTGAACAGCAGTATACAGGCGGTGCAAACAAGACAGGGACTGTAGGTTTGTTGTTAAGTAGAATCTCTTTGTAA
This sequence comes from Lithobates septentrionalis, assembly GCA_037952835.1. Lineage (NCBI taxonomy): Eukaryota > Metazoa > Chordata > Amphibia > Anura > Ranidae > Lithobates > Lithobates septentrionalis. The sequence goes on along the minus strand of JBBDGP010006072.1, from coordinate 1,054 downwards.
TTTTGAACGGGTACATTTTTAACGTGTTTAGCTCCAGCCAAAAAATCTTTTTTAAGCTTTTTGGAAAACATAGGGAAGGGTTATCACCCCTGTGACATTTGTTTTGCTGTCTTTCCTCCTCTTCAGAAGATTTCACCTCACTTTTTGTCCCAATGAAAAATGTTTTTTTCAGTGGAAAGGAGAAATTTTTTTCCCATATTAACTCTTACAGGAGAGAATTTCCCTTCCTAGGGGTAGATTTCATCTCACTTCCTGTTGTCTCCTTCCGTTTGCAAGTAGGAGTCGTTTGTAAGTTAGATGTTTGAAAGTAGGGTCCTGCCCTATATACTCAGCAGAAATTTGGGCCTTAGGTGTTGCTGTGGCCACAACACTGTAAGCCCTCACAGGGCCCTGCTGTGAAATATTAGATCAAGAATTGTAATTACATGCCCCTGTTGAACAGGAGCTGAAAAATTAGGCCTTAGGCACTGGTGCTGGTGCCACAACACTGCAACCCCTCACAGACACTCTAGTTGGAACGCGGGAACGAGCCCTGCTGCAAAGTATTGCATCAAAAATTGTAATTACACGCCCCTGTTAAACAAGGGCTGAAAAATTGGGCCTTAGGCACTGGTGCTGGTGCCACAACACTGCAACCCCTCACAGACACTCTAGTTGGAACGCAGGAACGAGCCCTGCTGCAAAGTATTGCATCAAAAATTGTAATTACACGCCCCTGTTAGACAGGGGCAGAAAAATTGGGCTTTAGGCACTGGTGCTTGTGCCACAACACTGCAATCCCTCACAGACACTCTAGTTGGAACGCAGGAACGAGCCCTGCTGCAAAGTATTGCATCAAAAATTGTAATTACACGCCCCTGTTAGACAGGGGCAGAAAAAATGGGCCTTAGGCACTGGTGCTGGTGCCACAACACTGCAACCCCTCACAGACACTCTAGTTGGAATGCAGGAACGAGCCCTGCTGCAAAGTATTACATCAAAAATTGTAATTACACGCCCCTGTTAAACAGGGGCTGAAAAATTGTGCCTTAGGCACTGGTGGTGGCGCCCAGAA
>JBBDGP010006071.1:0-22693 GCA_037952835.1 Lithobates septentrionalis | reverse complement strand
AAATGATTTGGGGACCTCCAAAAAAAGCCTCTGGCACTCTGCCTGAATTTAAAGCACAAATCGATTTTCAAAACATTTTAGGGGTGTTTGGGGTAAAGCACTACTATGGAGCTGATAAAATACATTGTTAAGTGACTACATGAGGTGAATATAGGGCCAGGAGACCATGCTGGGGAGGTAAGTGAAGGCAAATATGTATGAAGGACAACAAAAATAATTACAAAAAAAAACAGCATGCATGAGGACAAAGGGGACATTCACAGCATATTCCAATCATGGTAATTAGGGAATGAGGAAAGAAATACAATATATTATCAAACATTAAATACAATAAAATGTGATATTAAAGGATAAAAATCTTACCTTAATATACTCCTTCTGCAGGACCTGGATGATGGCAGAACAGGTCTCTGGGATAATGAATACCAGAGCCTGGGGGGAGATGCCTGTCGAGAACTTGAGGTCCTGTAGGCTTCTCCCCGTCCCCAAGTACCGCAGGGTGGCGACGAGCCTCTGCTCTGGAGTGATGGCTTGCCTCATGCAGGTATCCTGCCTGCTGATATAGGGGGTCAGCAAAGCCAACAAACGGTAAAATACGGGGTCCGTCATCCGGAGAAAGTTCCTGAAATCATCAGGATTATTCTCATGGATCTCACAGAGCAAAGGCATATGACAGAACTGGTCACGCTGAAGCAACCAATTCTTGGTCCATGAACTCCTCCCCACCCTGTTTATGGACTGGACTTGTGTCAAGGTCAGGACCCCAACACCAAGCCCCCGCACAGCACGAACTCTACGAGGAGTACGTATACCCAACATGGCTAGAAAACGGTCGGCTGCTCAGAACGAAGTAACAGAACGCACTGAAGAACAGCAAGGCCTGTGAAGAGTGACCTGAAAAACAGTAACGAACGAACAAGAACACAATGACAAGTCAATGGTACTCGCTGCACGCACTGAAGAGCAGATACAAACCCACAAGCACAAACTAAACAGCAGAAAACGATCTGAAAACCACGAGTCTAAAAAAGTGCGAATCGTCTCTCACCAAACTTTTACTAACACGAGATTAGCAAAAGGAGCCCAAAGGGTGCCGCGCTTGGTTCTGAACTGGCCTATTCTAGTCTCATCGTACGTGGTGTACGTCACTGCGTTCTTGGCGATCGGAAATTCCAACAACTTTGTGCGACCATGTGTACGCAAAACAAGTTTGAGCCAACATCCGTCGGAAAAAATCCATGGATTTTTTTGTCGGAATGTCCGATCAATGTGATCGTGTGTACGGGGCATTAGAGTTGCTCCCTGTTGAGTAGTCCCGGTTCATCTTTTAAAGAATCCTATATATAATGCAGATGCTTGCCAAGTTGTCCTAATCACACCAACAAGTGGCTTAAGAAAAGGTTGCTGAGTGCTGGATGGTTAGTGCTGAGCCGAGATTCGGATGGGTGATCTGGGTTCGCCAGGTGGTTGGACAGGTTGGTGTTCACATCACTGGAGACATGTCAGTATGTCTTACTTGCTTACATGTTTTGCTTGTATACCAAGCTTCTTCAGAGCATGCGCTGACTGCATCCTTAAATGTCAGAGAGACTTAATTGATTAAGTGGATGTCAAAGTTAACACCTTATTCAGACTGCGGTAAGTGAATATCCAGTCTCACCACATACATACAATAGACTTTCACCCCATGCATTCACCTATTGCCAAGAAATTAGGTACAGAATATCCCCTCATGTAGAAGTTATTTTAGTCATGCCTTATAAGTACAGTTATAGGTACCAATAGATTGTACTATTGGTAAATACAAGTTCCACACACCCCTTCAAAGGGAAAAGATGTTTATGAAGCGAGATAGCCACTCAGATCATTTTGATTTGGAAAAGGTCAGTTGTTACTGCTCCAAGAAAACAGACAGGTTAAGCTCATTGTTTAACCTTGAAGGCTGCATGCTTCTCAGGTTAAATATCCACATCTTTTCCTTCTGGTACAGTATTTTATCAAAGTCGCCTCTTCTTGGGGGCAAATTAAGTTTATAAATCCCTTTACACTTAAGGCCAGATGGTTTACCGCCATGAAGTTTAAGAAAATGTAAAGATAATGGACTATCGTCCTCCTTTTGATTAAACTCTGTATATGCTTACCTATTCTTATTTTAAGCTGTCTCTTTGTTTTTCCTACATAATTTAAGCCACAAGGGCAGGGGAGCATATAGATAACATGCTCCGTAGAGCTGTTGATAAAGTTGTTTATTTTATAACATTTTTTACCTTCTGAATCAGAAAAAGTGTCAGTTTTGTCTACATATTTGCAAATATGGCATTTGCCACATGCAAACAGGCCTTTCATTGGCGGAAGATCAGTCAGCCAGTTAAGTTTTTTAGGTCTTTGGTATTCAAAGTGTACCAACCTGTCTTTTAGGTTTGGTGCCCTTTTGGCCGTGGTCTATCACCCACAAAGTTTCCAAGGATTGGAGCATCCGCTAAAATGTGCAAATGTTGGTTGAGAATATTTTTAATTTGGTCCCATTGTGCTCCGTAACGGGTGATTATTCTTAGTGGAGTGGATTTCCTATTTTTTTGATGATTGTTTTGGCCCGTGTTGTGGGTTTGTACTCTATTTTTAGTCAAAAGTTCACCCCTTGCTGTCTGGAAGGCTCTCTTTTTGGCTCTTCTGATAGAGGTATGTGAGTAGCCTCTGTCACGGAACCTTCCATATAGTTCCCGTGACTCGTTCTTGAAATTCTCCGAATCAGAACAGTTTCGCTTTATACGTAGAAACTGACTGACGGGAATTCCTTGTACTAGGGATTTTGGATGGTGACTAGAGGCCAACAGAAGTGTGTTGGCCGCTGTTTCCTTCCTGAACGTTTTCATCTTGATTCTACCCTCCTCCGCATATATAATAAGATCCAGAAACGGCAGTTTCATCAAGTCATAGGAAAAGGTAAGCCAGATGTTACGGTCATTGTCGTTAAGTTCATCAATGAAGAGAATGAGATCTTGGGGTGTGCCCCCCCAAACCATAAACACGTCATCGATGTACCTCAGCCACAACAAACAGTGGCTGAGGTACATCGGCGAGGAGTAAACAAGATCCCCCTCCCAGAGACCCAGGTGCAAATACGCATAGGAGGGGGCCCAGGGGGCTCCCATTGCCGTGTCTCTTATCTGTCGGTAGTTTATCCCCAGAGATTGAAAACAGTTATGTTCAAGCATGAATTGGAGGATATCCACAATAAATTTGTTTTGTGGAGCAAGTAATGGAAATTTTGTTTCCAAAAAATGATAGACAGCCCTAAGTCCCCATTGATGTGGAATTGAAGTGTACAAATCCACATCTATTCCCACCAATAGGGCCTCGGGTGGGAAAGAGAAATTCTCCCGTTTCCGAAGGACATCACGGGTGTCTTGAACAAAGGAAGGTAGGTCCTGTACTAGTTCTTTTATCAGAGTATCCACATATTTTCCCACTCTTTCTAGGGGACCTTTTATGGCCAACACGATTGGTCGCCCTGGCAGTTTGGACATGGATTTGTGAAGCTTTGGGATCGTATAAAAAGTCGGGATACCGAACTCCCGCACAGTCAGATAGTCGTATTCTTTTTTTGTAACAAGTTGTTCCTCCAAAGCATACCTCAATTTACAGTTCAGATCTATCACTATCTCCTGGGAAGGATTGGAAGTAAGCCTCTGATATGTAGTTTCGTCTTGTAAAAGACGTAAAGTTTCTCCTTCATATAGGGTCTGTGATAGAAGGACCGTGTTGCCCCCCTTATCATTACTTTTGATTATAATATCAGTGGCCTCTTCCAATTCCCTACAGGCCCTTCTCTCTTCTTTAGTTAGATTATCCAGACCTCTTCTTTGCCAATCTACTTTGGAGAGGTCCTTTTTGACCTGTTCTAAGAACAGGCTGATCTATTTATGTTTAGAAAGAGGGGGCATTTTGAGTGATCTAATGGTCATATTTGATTTACGTGGGTTAGTTTGTAGCTGGGTAGGTAATTCTGTATCAGAGTCAAAGTCGGGATTCTCCTGTAGGAGGGCCACCAGGGCATCCAAAGAATCACGTTCCTCTTTACCAAGGTCAGTTGTGGTTTCTGTCATGTCCTTGTGGTCGGTTTGAGTGGAAGTTACTTGCTGAGCGGAACACACAAACTCTCTATTAGGGATGAGCCGAACACCCCCCCGGTTCGGTTCGCACCAGAACCTGCGAACGGACCGAAAATTTGCACGAACGTTAGAACCCCATTGACGTCTATGGGACTTGAACACTTGAAATCAAAAGTGCTCATTTTAAAGGCTAATTTTCATGGTATTGTCCTAAAAAGGGTTTGGGGACCCGGGTCCTGCCCCAGGGGAGATGTATCAATGCAAAAAAAGTTGTAAAAACGGCTGTTTTTTCGGGAGCAGTGATTTTAATGATGCTTAAAGTAAAAAAAAACGTGAAATATTCCTTTAAATATCGTACCTGGGGGGTGTCTATAGTATGCCTGTAAAGTGGCGCGTGTTTCCCATGCTTAGAACAGTCCCTGCACAAAATGTATTTTTTAAAGGAAAAAAAGTCATTTAAAACTGCTTGTGGCTTTAATGTAATGTCGGGTCCTGGCAATATGGATGAAAATCAGTGAGACAAACGGCATGGGTACCCCCCCAGTCCATTACCAGGCCATTTGGGTCTTGTATGGATATTAAGGGGAGCCCCGCACCCAAATTAAAAAAAGGAAAGGTGTGGGGCCACCGGGCCCTATATACTCTGAACAGCAGTATACAGGCGGTGCAAACAAGACAGGGACTGTAGGTTTGTTGTTAAGTAGAATCTGTTTGTAATTTTGAACGGGTACATTTTTAACGTGTTTAGCTCCAGCCAAAAAATCTTTAAGCTTTTTGGAAAACATCACCCCTGTGACATTTGTTTTGCTGTCTGTGCTCCTCTTCAGAATATGGAACCTCACTTTTTGTCCCAATGACAAATGTTTTTTGAAAATTTGGGTTTTTTTGTGAAACAAGGATTGGTGATAAAGCATCAAAGGAAAGGAGAAATGTTTTTCCCATATTAATTCTTACAGGAGAGAATTTCCCTTCCTTTTTGGAAAATATATGGAACGGTTATCACCCCTGTGACATTTGTTTTGCTGTCTGTGCTCCTCTTCAGAAGATTTCACCTCACTTTTTGTCCCAATGACTAGTGGATTGGTGATAAAGCATCAGTGGAAAGGAGAAAAGTTTTTCCCATATTAACACTTACAGGAGAGAATTTCCCTTCCTAGGGGTAGATTTCATCTGACTTCCTGTTGTCTCCTTCCGTTTGCAAGTAGGAGTCGTTTGTAAGTTGGATGTTTGAAAGTAGGGGCTTGCCCTAAATTGGGCCTTAGGTGTTGTTGTGGCCACAACATTGTAAGCCCTCACAGGGCCCTGCTGTGAAATATTAGATAAAGAATTGTAATTACATGCCCCTGTTGAACAGGGGCAGAAAAATTGGGTCTTTGGTGGTGGTGGTGCTGGTGCCACAACACTGTTATGCCTCGTACACACGGTCGGATTTTCCGACGGAAAATGTGTGATAGGACCTTGTTGAGAGCAGGATATAAAATTTTCCGACAACAAAATCCGTTGTCGGAAATTCCGATCGTGTGTACACAAATCCGACGGACAAAGTGCCACGCATGCTCAGAATAAATAAAGAGATGAAAGCTATTGGCCACTGCCCCGTTTATAGTCCCGACGTACGTGTTTTACGTCACCGCGTTCAGAGTGATCGGATTTTCCGACAACTTTGTGTGACCGTGTGTATGCAAGGCAAGTTTGAGCCAACATCTGTCGGAAAAAATCCTAGGATTTTGTTGTCGGAATGTCCGAACAAAGTCCGACCGTGTGTACGGGGCATAAGTCCTCACTCGCTCTTGGTGGGTGCAGAAACGGGCCCTGCTGTGAAATATTAGATCAAGAATTGTAATTACATGCCCCTGTTGAACAGGGGCAGAAAAATTGGGCCTTTGGTGGTGGTGATGCTGGTGCCACAACACTGTAAGTCCTCACTCGCTGTTGGTGGGCGCAGAAACGGGCACTGCTGTGATAAAGAATTGTAGATCAAGAATTGTAATTACATGCCCCTGTTGAAGAGGGGCTGAAAAATTGGGCCTTAGGCACTGGTGCTGGTGCCACAACACTGCAACCCCTCACAGATACTCAAGTTGGAACGCAGGAACGAGCCCTGCTGCAAAGTATTGCATCAAAAATTGTAATTACACGCCCCTGTTAAACAGGGGCTGAAAAATTGGGCCTTAGGCACTGGTGCTGGTGCCACAACACTGCAACTTCTTACAGAAACTCTAGTTGGAACGCAGGAACGAGCCCTGCTGCAAAGTATTTCATCAAAAATTGTAATTACACGCCCCTGTTAAACAGGGGCTGAAAAATTGGGCCTTAGGCACTGGTGGCGGCGCCCAGAACCAAAAATGTTCTTACAAGCTATCAGCGTGATCATTGAGGAGGAAGAGGATAATTACTCAGGGATAGTCACTCAGCATCAGCATAGGCAGTCTTTGAAGGGATCTGAGATTTCAAAAAAAAATATTCGGTTACAATAGCATCAGGTGCTTGGTAGCTGGTGGTGATCCAAGACTGATTCATCTTTATGAAGGTCAGTCGATCGACCGAGTTGGTGGACAGACGCACCCTGTGATCGGTTACAAAGCCTCCAGCAGCACTGAATGTGCGTTCCGAAAGAACGCTGGATGCAGGACAGGCCAGTAGCTCAATTGCATACTGTGCAAGCTCTGGCCAGTTATCCATCCTCAAGACCCAGTAACCCAGAGGATTTTCGGTGGGAAAGGTGTCCAAGTCAGATCTTGCCCCCTAGGTATTCCTGCACCATGTAAAACAGACGCTGGCGATGGTTGCTGGAACCGATCATACCTTGGGGCTGCGGACTAAAAAATTGTCTGAACGCATCGGTCAGGCGGCCACCTTCTCCACTGCTCCTTCTTTGACTGACCGAAGTCTCAGCAACACGTTGTCCAGAAACAGGAGTTTGTAACCTCCCAGTCTCTGGGAACGTGTTGCACAGACCTTTCTGCAAGGCCTCCTGAAGATGTTTCACCCTCTGCTCCCTCTGCGATGGCAAGATAAGGTCCGCAACCTTACCCTTGTAACATGGATCAAGGAGGGTTGCCAGCCAGTATTGGTCCTTCTCCTTGATACCACGAATACAAGGATCCTAACGCAGGCTTTGCAGGATCAGGGAGGCCATGCAGCATAGGTTTGCTGAGGCATTTGGTCCGGAGTCCTCTGGGTCACTAAGGACGACATGGTCCGCAGCCACCTCCTCCCAGCCACGTACAAGTCCATGTGTTTCTTGGGACTGATCCCTTAAAGACTGCTGCTGATGCTGAGTGCCAGGCTCCACCTCCATACTGACATAATCCTCCTCCTTCTCCTCCTCGTCCTCTTCCTGTGTGATTGGCGGGCACGCAGGAACACTGTCTGGATAAAGGGGGCCTTGAGAGCTAAGGAAGTCCTCCTCTTCCTGCCTTTGTTCTGCCTCAAATGCCCTGTCCATTATTCCACGCAGCGTGTGCTCCAACAGGTGGACAAGGGGGACAGTGTCACTGATGCATGCACTGTCACTGCTCACCATCCTCGTGGCCTCCTCAAATGGTGACAGGACAGTGCATGCATCTGATTATGGCCAACTGGCGTGGGAAAAAAAAAAACAAGCTCCCCTGACCCTGTCCTAGTGCCATAGTCACAGAGGTACTCATTGATGGCCCTCTGCTGCGTGTGCAGCCGCTGCAGCATGGCCAACGTTGAGTTCCACCTGGTGGGCATGTCACAGATTAGGCGGTTCTTGGGCAGGTTAAACTCCTTTTGGAGGTCTGCCAGCCGAGCACTGGCATTATATGACCGGCGGAAATGCACACAGACTTTCCTGGCCTGCCTCAGGACATCCTGTAAGCCCGGGTACCTGCCCAAGAACCGCTGCACCACCAAGTTAAGGACGTGAGCCAAACAGGGCACATGGGTCATTTGTCCCTGTCGGAGGGCAGAGAGGAGGTTGGTGCCATTGTCGCAAACCACCATTCCTGCCTTAAGTTGGCGTGGCGTCAACCACCTCTCAACCTGCCCCTGCAAAGCTGACAGAACCTCTGCCCCAGTGTGGCTCCTGTCCCCCAAGCACACCAGCTCAAGCACCGCATGGCATCTTTTGGCCTGCGTACTTGCGTAGCCCCTTGAACGCCTACGGAGCACCGCTGGTTCCGAGGAAGAGGCCATGGAGGAAGAAGAAGAGGAGGGGGTGGAGGAGAGAGGTGTGTCACAATCAGCATTTTGGAGGCGTGGTGGCGGAACAACCTCCAACACTACTGCACCTTGTCCTGCATCCTTCCCAGCTGCCAGCAGAGTCACCCAATGCGCCGTGAAACTTAAGTAACGTCCCTGTCCATGCCTGCTGGACCATGAGTCAGCGGTAATATGCACCTTACCGCTGACCGCCCTGTCCAGCGAGGCATGGACATTGCCTTCCACATGCCGGTAGAGAGCCGGAATCGCCTTCCGTGAGAAAAAGTGGCGTTTGGGTACCTGCCACTGAGGAACCGCACATTCCACAAACTCACGGAAGGGGGCAGAGTCTACCAACTGAAAAGGCAGCAGTTGAAGTGCTAGCAATTTTGCCAAGCTAGCATTCAACCGCTGGGCATGTGGATGGCTGGGAGCAAACTTCTTTCGGCGGTGCAGCAGCTGGGGCAGGGAAATTTGCCTGGTACAATCTGACGTCGGTGTACCAAAAGCAGATTGCCCACAAGTACTTGGCTGTGACACACCTAATTCTACACCTTCATTCCTCTCACTGCAGGTCTCAGAGAGGACTGAAGGTCTAGTGGGGTTGGAAATCTCAGCTGATGAGGAGCAAGGAGAGATCCTCTTTGTTCTTTGGTGTGGGTCTTTCAGATACGCTTGCCAACGAACTGCATGGCAGGTCAACATATGTCTGGTCAAGCATGTGGTACCCAAGCGGGAGATGTTTTGGCCACGCGAGATACGCTTGAGACATATGTTGCAAATAGCAGCGGTGCGATCTGATGCACTCGTCTCAAAAAAGGCCCACACCAAAGAACTTTTTGAATAACGCGCAGAGACTGCAGCGCCCTGCACATGTGGAGCTTTGGGGTGTGATGCAGTCAATGTGCTGCCCTTAGGCTGGCCCCTGGAGGGCATCCTGCCTCGTTGGTGATGTGCCGCCTCCTCCTCCTCCTCCTCCTCCTCTCTCCTATCAGGCACCCACGTTGAGTCAGTGACCTCATCATCCCCTCCCTCCTCATCACTGGAGCAAACCTGGCAGTATGCTGCAGCAGGGGGAGCATGACTGCCAGATTGCTGTCCTTCTTGGGCACCCCCTCTGTCCGTGCTCATGTTACTGCCTTCATCGAGCTCAGTATCATCATCAGAGCCTTCCAAACGCTGGGCATCCTCCTGGAGCATGTACCCAACACTGTGGTCAAACAGTTCGAGGGAATCCTCATGAGGACATGGTGGAGCTAGGGAAGGAGTCACTGATGACATTGAGCTGAGGGAAGAGGCCGCTGCTTTGCCAGACAAAGCACCCTGGGCATGGGTGAGAGAGGATGAGGAGGATGAGGACGGCTTGGTCATCCACTCGACCAAGTCTTCCGCATGTTGCGGCTCAACACGGCCAGCTGCCGAAAAAAAGGCCAAGCGTGTCCCATGGCCACGTGCTGATGAGGATGCACCGTCTCCACGACCAGCACTAGACACAGAGCCTGCTTGCCCTCTCTTATTGGCTTGTGACTGTCTGCCTCTCCTTCTTGGCCTTCCAGACATACTAATGGCCTGTAGCTGCACTAAGCTGGGATAGAACACCTGTAATTTTCTTCAGGTAGCTTTATATACTGTAACCAGACAAGCCTGCCTGTCAGTAGGAAGATAACAGGAACGGATCTAGCTGAACACTGTGAGCAGGACACACTGTACTAAATGTAAATAGTCTAGCTGCCTGACCGTGGTACTAATAGGATCAAAAAGAACACCTGTAATTTTCTTCAGGTAGCTTTATATACTGTAACCAGACAAGCCTGCCTGTCAGTAGGAAGATAACAGGAACGGATCTAGCTGAACACTGTGAGCAGGACGCACTGCACTGAATGTAAATAGCAGGAACGGATCTAGCTGAACACTGTGAGCAGGACGCACTGCACTGAATGTAAATAGCAGGAACGGATCTAGCTGAACACTGTGAGCAGGACGCACTGCACTGAATGTAAATAGCAGGAACGGATCTAGCTGAACACTGTGAGCAGGACGCACTGCACTGAATGTAAATAGCAGGAACGGATCTAGCTGAACACTGTGAGCAGGACGCACTGCACTGAATGTAAATAGCAGGAACGGATCTAGCTGAACACTGTGAGCAGGACGCACTGCACTGAATGTAAATAGCAGGAACGGATCTAGCTGAACACTGTGAGCAGGACGCACTGCACTGAATGTAAATAGCAGGAACGGATCTAGCTGAACACTGTGAGCAGGACGCACTGCACTGAATGTAAATAGCAGGAACGGATCTAGCTGAACACTGTGAGCAGGACGCACTGCACTGAATGTAAATAGCAGGAACGGATCTAGCTGAACACTGTGAGCAGGACGCACTGCACTGAATGTAAATAGCAGGAACGGATCTAGCTGAACACTGTGAGCAGGACGCACTGCACTGAATGTAAATAGCAGGAACGGATCTAGCTGGACACTGTGAGCAGGACGCACTGCACTGAATGTAAATAGCAGGAACGGATCTAGCTGAACACTGTGAGCAGGACGCACTGCACTGAATGTAAATAGCAGGAACGGATCTAGCTGAACACTGTGAGCAGGACGCACTGCACTGAATGTCAATAGCAGGAACGGATCTAGCTGAACACTGTGAGCAGGACGCACTGCACTGAATGTCAATAGCAGGAACGGATCTAGCTGAACACTGTGAGCAGGACGCACTGCACTGAATGTAAATAGCAGGAACGGATCTAGCTGAACACTGTGAGCAGGACGCACTGCACTGAATGTAAATAGCAGGAACGGATCTAGCTGAACACTGTGAGCAGGACGCACTGCACTGAATGTAAATAGCAGGAACGGATCTAGCTGAACACTGTGAGCAGGACGCACTGCACTGAATGTAAATAGCAGGAACGGATCTAGCTGAACACTGTGAGCAGGACGCACTGCACTGAATGTAAATAGCAGGAACGGATCTAGCTGAACACTGTGAGCAGGACACACTGCACTAAATAGTCTAGATAGAAGATAACAGGAACGGATCTAGCTAAACTGAATACAGTGTATATATATATATGCAACACCTGGGATGCATATATATACACAATACACTGTAAGTGCAGCTAACTGACTGACTGTTCTGCCTAATCTATCTAACTCAAATCAAATGACACTGTCTCTCTCTCTCTCTATCTCTCAGCACACCGGAACACACACTACACAGGGCCGCCGTGCAGGCGGCCTTATATAGTGTGGGGTGTGTACTAAATCCCCTGAGCCATAATTGGCCAAAGCCACCCTGGCTTTGGCCAATTACAGCTCTCTCTACTGACGGCGCTGTGATTGGCCAAGCATGCGGGTCATAGTGCATGCTTGGCCAATCATCAGCCAGCAATGCACTGCGATGCCGCAGTGAATTATGGGCCGTGACGCGCCACACGAATTTGGCGCGAACGGCCCATATCGTTCGCAATTCGACGGACGGTCGAACAGCCGATGTTCGAGTCGAACATGGGTTCGACTCGAACACGAAGCTCATCCCTACCCAAGAGTAAACATCCCAAAAGTCAGTCAGTCAGTATAATTATAACTAATGAAACTGAGTAAATAACAGAAATAAGAGAAAACAGGTATGCAAATAGGTTCCTCTCCCAAAAGGTAAACAGATGTCCCAACATGAAAACCTGGGCTTCTGCCTGGTTTAACTCAATGAGGACTCAGAACTGGCAATATCCTGCAAACACGCTTCTGTACATGTGAAGCATCTCCAGGGCCACCACTGTTTTTTTATACTTTCAAAGGGGTCTTTCTGTCAGGTGGAGTAGACATGCGGCCGGATTTCTATTCAAATCGATGGAAGTCAAATGTTTTATGGTTGTCGTCACCTCCTCCCAAAAAAGTCTCAAAGCGGGGCGGGACCAAAAGATGTGGAATATTGTGCCGCCCACTGCATTGCACCGCCGAAACGTGTCAGGGTAGCACTATCCATCTTGTGGAGTACTTAAGGCACTCTGTAGCATCGGGATAGGATTTTATACCCAACTTTCTGATATTGGTTCACTACGGAAGCTTTGTGAGCCAAAAGGAGAATTTTTTCTGCATGTGGTATAAACTGAGTGTCTAGATCAGCTTCCCAACAGCAAACAAAATGTTGGAGTCGGTTCATCTGCATGGTCTGTCAGATAGCTATACAGCAAAGACAGTGTATGCCTGAAGGGTTCCGCCTTCCTACACAATGATTCAAAAAGAGTGAAGTCACGCGGGATATAGTGCGCTTTCTGAAAAGTCTGCACAAAGTGTCTAAGTTGGTTAGTGCTGAAGTTATACAAGGGTGGTTCTGAAAGCCTGGAGATGGCTGTGAGGAAAGGGAGCCCACCCTGTGACCACATGTCCACTACACAAGATTTCCCTAGCTGGGCCAGACTCCGCACTCTTCTACTGGTAAGTCCGGGAATGAAGTCAGGGTTTCCTTAAATGAGAATCAGAGAGGAGGGTAACGGTGATAAGTCTGTAGTGCCAAAGGTCGATAAAACAGCATTTTAACCACTTGACCTCTGCAAGATTTACCCCCCCCGTCATGACCAGCCCATTATTTGCTAAATGACACTGCGTTACTTTAACTGAGAATTATGCAGTTGTGCGACACTGTACCCAAATAAAGGTTATTTTTTTCCCACAAATAGTGCTTTCTTTTGGTGGTATTTTTTATTTTTTGTGCTATAAACAAAAAAAAGACCAACAATTTAGAAAAAAAAAAAAAACACAATATTTTTTACTTTCTGCTATAAAACATATCCAATAAAAGGAAGGAAAAAACTGCGCTAGTCCAGTAACACAAACAGGGGTGGACCAAACTCCCCAGCAAAGCTGCAATTAATGTGAAAAAAACACAAATACATATAAATATATGAATATCATGTAAATAATATTAAATAAGAGAAAATTTCTTATATAAATAAGAAAAAATCGCGCTAAATTAAGTCCGAAGTGAATCAAATTAAATGCATAAATTATGTAAAAAAGTCCCAATTAGGTGTAAACACTGCACACATTGATTTTCTGAAAATTCAAAATATATGAAACACCATGTGAAATCAAAGCTTACCAAATAGCAAGCCAAAACGTGCAATTGGCCTTAACCCCAGCCTGGGTGATGAATCTTTAGACCAGGAAATTGAAATCCTCCCACAGCAGATATGCGATCAAACAGTAAGCCAAAAAAGACAGTTGGCTAATACCCCAGGCTGGGTTGATGGTGGGACCTTGTGGAGTGTAGACCTCCTCGTCTCCTCAGCATGGGTTAGCAAAAATGCCAAGTGTTTAAATATAAAAAACAAAAATATACATAGCGTGATACCGTCAAGGTGAAAAATAAAAATAAACCAAGAATAGTGCCCTTCGCTATGTGAACAGCCAAGGTGAGGAAATAAAAATTAAAAATTAGACACTAAGTAAAAAGTATGAAATAGGATGCCCTATCACCAGACAAGAGATCTCCTTACCAGATATAGGCAAAAAAAAAGAGCATTTAGATAATGAAAGCGAAAAATCCATCCAGTGAGAAAAACAATACAAGTGGGGCCGTCACCGTACAGAGAGCCTCCTTACCAGATATCAAGTTAGACTATGCGAGTAACAACACCAACAGGATGCCAGGTTACGATAGAGGACTTGTATGAGGTGCAGAACGATCGTTCAGCAGATAAGGGAAGCATCTCCCGGAAGCATAAGGGAAGCATCTCCCGGAGCCACAATAAACATCAGATGATAACCGAAAAGAGATATATGTGGACCAATAGTGTAATATTGTCAACACTGGTTTATTAGATAAAAAGAGTAACACTTACATACAAACGATAAAAAGCTTGCATAAAATTTTTGCCGGCCGGCATAAGCAAAGACGTCCTGTCCTCCTCGACGAGACAGCGTGGTGACGTCAGCACGTACCTCCTCAGACGCGTTTCGTCATAACTAACATTCCCCATTGAGAATGTTAGTTATGACGAAACGCGTCTGAGGAGGTACCACGCTATGTATATTTTTGTTTCTGTTTTTTATATTTAAACACTTGGCATTTTTGCTAACCCATGCTGAGGAGACGGGGAGGTCTACACTCCACAAGGTCTGACCATCAACCCAGCCTGGGGTATTAGCCAACTGTCTTTTTTGGCTTACTGTTTGATCGCATATCTGCTGTGGGAGGATTTCAATTTCCTGGTCTAAAGATTCATCACCCAGGCTGGGGTTAAGGCCAATTGCACGTTTTGGCTTGCTATTTGGTAAGCCTTGATTTCACATGGTGTTTCATATATTTTGAATTTTCAGAAAATCAATGTGTGCAGTGTTTACACCTAATTGGGACTTTTTTTTACATAATTTATGCATTTAATTTGATTCACTTCGGACTTAATTTCTTAATTTCTTAATTTCTTGATAAATTTATGGCAATATGTATTCTGCTATATATTTATTGGTTTACGCAAAAGTTTTATGCCGCGTACACACGATCGGAATTTCCAACAACAAATGTTCGATGTGAGCTTGTTGTCGGAAATTCCGACCGTGTGTAGGCTCCATCGGACATTTTCTGTCGGAATTTCCAACAACAAAAATTTGAGAGCTGGATCTCAAATTTTCCGACAACAAAATCTGTTGTCGTAAATTCCGAGCGTGTGTAGACAAATCCGACGCACAAAATTCCACGCATGCTCTGAATCAATTACGAGACGGAAGCGCTCGGTCTGGTAAAACTAGAGCTCGTAATGGAGATACCACATTCGTCACGCTGCAAAGTTTTTAATCTTTTAATGCAGCACATTCTCTTCTTTATAATGCTAGAATAATGAAGTTGTTTTGCTGCTGATATTCACACAGAGTTCTGACAAACTGATTTATTTATTATTTCTTATGATCTCATGAATAATCTTCTTTTTTTTTTGTCGCCAGATCTCCAGAATAATGTTTATATTTTTTTTATCTAGTGATCTACTTTTCTTTTTGGTCAAGATCTCCTGATTTTTTTTTTCTAGTGATCTCCACAATATTTTTTGTCATTTTGTGTGTCAAGTTACCACAACACCATTAGGGATGAGCCGAACACCCCCCGGTTCGGTTCGCACCAGAACCTGCGAACGGACCGAAAATTTGCACAAACGTTAGAACCCCATTGACGTCTATGGGACTCGAACGTTCGAAATCAAAAGTGCTCATTTTAAAGGCTAATATGCATGGTATTGTCCTAAAAAGGGTTTGGGGACCCAGGTCCTGCCCCAGGGGACATACACTACCGTTCAAAAGTTTGGGGTCACATTGAAATGTCCTTATTTTTGAAGGAAAAGCACTGTACTTTTAAATGAAGCTAACTTTAAACTAGTCCTAACTTTAAACAAATATACTCTATACATTGCTAATGTGGTAAATGACTATTCTAACTGCAAATGTCTAGTTTTTGGTGCAATATCTACATAGGTGTATAGAGGCCCATTTCCAGCAACTATCACTCCAGTGTTCTAATGGTACAATGTGTTTGCTCATTGGCTCAGAAGGCTAATTGATGATTAGCAAACCCTTGTGCAATCATGTTCACACATCTAAAAACAGTCTAGCTCCTTCCAGAAGCTACAAAACTGACCTTCCTGTGAGCAGATTGAGTTTCTGGAGCATCACATTTGTGGGGTCAATTAAACGCTCAAAATGGCCAGAAAAAGAGAACTTTCATCTGAAACTCGACAGTCTATTCTTGTTCTTAGAAATGAAGGCTATTCCATGCGAGAAATTGCAAAGAAATTGAAGATTTCCTACAACGGTGTGTACTACTCCCTTCAGAGGACAGCACAAACAGGCTCTAACCAGAGTAGAAAAAGAAGTGGGAGGCCGCGTTGCACAACTAAGCAAGAAGATAAGCACATTAGAGTCTCTAGTTTGAGAAACAGACGCCTCACAGGACCCCAACTGGCATCTTCATTAAATAGTACCCGCAAAACACCAGTGTCAACATCTACAGTGAAGAGGCGGCTGCAGGATTTTGGGCTTCAGGGCAGAGTGGCAAAGAAAAAGCCATATCTGAGACTGGCCAATAAAAGAAAAAGATTAAGATGGGCAAAAGAACACAGACATTGGACAGAGGAAGACTGGAAAAAAGTGTTGTGGACGGATGAATCCAAGTTTGAGGTGTTTGGATCACAAAGAAGTACGTTTGTGAGACGCAGAACAAATGAAAAGATGCTGGAAGAATGCCTGACGCCATCTGTTAAGCATGGTGGAGGTAATGTGATGGTCTGGGGTTGCTTTGGTGCTGGTAAGGTGGGAGCTTTGTACAGGGTAAAAGGGATTCTGAATAAGGAAGGCTATCACTCCATTTTGCAACGCCATGCCATACCCAGTGGACAGCGCTTGATTGGAGCCAATTTCATCCTACAACAGGACAATGACCCTAAACACACCTCCAAATTGTGCAAGAACTATTTACAGCAGAAGCAGGCAGCTGGTATTCTATCGGTAATGGAGTGGCCAGCACAGTCACCAGATCTGAACCCCATTGAGCTGTTGTGGGAGCAGCTTGACCGTATGGTACGCCAGAAGTGCCCATCCAACCAATCCAACTTGTGGGAGCTGCTTCTAGAAGCGTGGGGTGCAATTTCTCCAGCTTACCTCAATAAATTAACAGCTAGAATGCCAAAGGTGTGCAATGCTGTAATTGCTGCAAAAGGAGGATTCTTTGATGAAAGCAAAGTTTGATGTAAAAACAATGTTATTTCAAATACAAATCATTATTTCTAACCTTGTCAATGTCTTGACTCTATTTTCTATTCATTTCACAACGTATGGTGGTGAATAAGTGTGACTTTTCATGGAAAACACAAAATTGTTTGGGTGACCCCAAACTTTTGAACGGTAGTGTATATCAATGCAAAAAAAACGTTTAAAAACGGCCGTTTTTTCGGGAGCACTGATTTTAATGATGCTTAAAGTAAAAAAAAAGTGAAATATTCCTTTAAATATCGTACCTGGGGGGTGTCTATAGTATGGCTGTAAAGTGGCGCATGTTTTCCCGTGCTTAGAACAGTCCCTGCACAAAATGTCATTTTTAAAGGAAAAAAAGTCATTTAAAACTGCTTGCGGCTTTAATGTAATGTCGGGTCCTGGCAATATGGATGAAAATCAGTGAGACAAACGGCATGGTACCCCCCAGTCCATTACCAGGCCCTTTGGGTCTTGTATGGATATTAAGGGGAACCCTGCACCCAAATTAAAAAAGGAAACAGCAGTATACAGGCTCTATACTCTGAACAGCAGTATACAGGCGGTGCAAACAAGACAGGGACTGTAGGTTTGTTGTTAAGTAGAATCTGTTTGTAATTTTGAACTGGTACATTTTTAACGTGTTTAGCTTCAGCCAAAAAATCTATTTTAAGCTTTTTGGAAAACATAGGGAAGGGTTATCACCCCTGTGACATTTGTTTTGCTGCCTGTGCTCCTCTCCAGAAGATTTCACCTCACTTTTTGTCCCAATGACAAATGTTTTTTGAAAATTTGGGTTTTTTTGTGAAACAAGGATTGGTGATAAAGCATCAGTGGAAAGGAGAAATGTTTTTCCCATATTAACTCTTACAGGAGAGAATTTCCCTTCCTATGGGGTAGATTTCATCTCACTTCCTGTTGTCTCCTTCTGTTTGCAAGTAGGAGTCGTTTGTAAGTTGGATGTTTGAAAGTAGGGGCCTGCCCTATATACTCAGCAGAAATTTGGGCCTTAGGTGTTGTTGTGGCCACAACACTGTAAGCCCTCACAGGGCCCTGCTGTGAAATATTAGATCAAGAATTGTAATTACATGCCCCTGTTGAACAGGGGCAGAAAAATTGGGCCTTTGGTGGTGGTGGTGGTGCTGGTGCCACAACACTGTAAGTCCTCACTCGCTCTTGGTGGGCGCAGAAACGGGCCCTGCTGTGAAATATTAGATCAAGAATTGTAATTACACGCCCCTGTTGAACAGGGGCTGAAAAATTGGGCCTTAGGCACTGGTGCTGGTGCCACAACACTGCAACCCCTCACAGATACTCTAGTTGGAACGCAGGAACGAGCCCTGCTGCAAAGTATTGCATCAAAAATTGTAATTACACGCCCCTGTTAGACAGGGGCTGAAAAATTGGGCCTTAGGCACTGGTGCTGGTGCCACAACACTGCAACCCCTCACAGATACTCTAGTTGGAACGCAGGAACGAGCCCTGCTGCAAAGTATTGCATCAAAAATTTTAATTACACGCCCCTGTTAGACAGGGGCTGAAAAATTGGGCCTTAGGCACTGGTGCTGGTGTCACAACACTGCAACCCCTCACAGATACTCTAGTTGGAACGCAGGAACGAGCCCTGCTGCAAAGTATTGCATCAAAAATTGTAATTACACGCCCCTGTTAAACAGGGGCTGAAAAATTGGGCCTTAGGCACTGGTGCTGGTGCCACAACACTGCAACCCCTCACAGATACTCTAGTTGGAATGCAGGAACGAGCCCTGCTGCAAAGTATTGCATCAAAACTTGTAATTACACGCCCCTGTTAGACAGGGGCTGAAAAATTGGGCCTTAGGCACTGGTGCTGGTGCCACAACACTGTAACCCCTCACAAATACTCTAGTTGGAACGCAGGAACGAGCCCTGCTGTAAAGTATTGCATCAAAAAATGTAATTACACGCCCCTGTTAAACAGGGGCTGAAAAATTGGGCCTTAGGCACTGGTGGCGGCGCCCAGAACCAAAAATGTTCTTACAAGCTATCAGCGTGATCATTGAGGAGGAAGAGGATAATTACTCAGGATAGAGATCATAGTAAAAAAAAAAAAAAAACGCAATGGGCGGGGTCCTGATGACCAGTATCGTTAGTCAAATCAGGTAACAGGTTACCGGCTCACCTAATAGGGTGGTGTTCCTTGTCAGAACAGGAGAAGTAGTCAAAATAAAAGGGGATTGGGGATAGGACCCAAGGTGTCCTTACCTTCAGTGAAGGAAAAGGAACACACTGCGGTTTAACCTGATATAACTTTATTAGAACAATTAGTAGAAAAACATTTAAATCATTGAAAGGAAAGCATAAACAATAGGAGATTGCATAAGGTAAAAACTGACAACGTTGTCACTTAAAAACGCATGCCCATGAGCTCAGCCATATCCAAGTCATCCACACGTGTCAATCATCTCATGTCATTAAGTGTGACTTAATATATAATGCTAACATATGTAAGCATTATATATTAAGTCACACTTAATGACTTGAGATGATTGACACGTGTGGATGACTTGGATATGGCTGAGCTCATGGGCATGCGTTTTTAAGTGACAACGTTGTCAGTTTTTACCTTATGCAATCTCCTATTGTTTATGCTTTCCTTTCAATGATTAAAATGTTTTTCTACTAATTGTTCTAATAAAGTTATATCAGGTTAAACCGCAGTTTGTTCCTTTTCCTTCACTGAAGGTAAGGACACCTTGGGTCCTATCCCCAATCCCCTTTTATTTTGAATAATTACTCAGGATAGTCACTCAGCATCAGCATAGGCAGTCTTTGAAGGGATCTGAGATTTTAAAAAAAATTATTCGGTTACATCAGCATCAGGTGCTTGGTAGCTGGTGGTGATCCAAGACTGATTCATTTTTATGAAGGTCAGTCGTTCGGCCGAGTCGGTGGACAGACGCACCCTGTGATCGGTTACAAAGCCTCCAGCAGCACTGAATGTGCGTTCCGAAAGAATGCTGGATGCAGGACAGGCCAGTAGCTCAATTGCATACTGTGCAAGCTCTGGCCAGTGATCCATCCTCAAGACCCAGTAACCCAGAGGATTTTCGGTGGGAAAGGTGTCCAAGTCAGATCTTGCCCCTAGGTATTCCTGCACCATGTAAAACAGACGCTGGCGATGGTTGCTGGAACTGATCATACCTTGGGGCTGCGGACTAAAAAATTGTCTGAACGCATCATTTAGACGGCCACCTTCTCCACCGCTCCTTCTTTGACTGACCGAAGCCTCAGCAACACGTTGTCCAGAAACAGGGGTTTGTAACCTCCCAGTCTCTGGGAACGCGTTGCACAGACCTTTCTGCAAGGCCTCCCGAAGATGTTTCTCCCTCTGCGATGGCAAGAAAAGGTCTGCAACCTTACCCTTGTAACGTGGATCAAGGAGGGTTGCCAGCCAGTATTGGTCCTTCTCCTTGAAACCACGAATACGAGGATCCTTACGCAGGCTTTGCAGGATCAGGGAGGCCATGCAGCGTAGGTTTGCTGAGGCATTCAGTCCGGAGCCCTCTGGGTCACTAAGGATGACATAGTCCGCAGCCACCTCCTCCCAGCCACGTACAAGTCCATGTGTTTCTTGGGACTGATCCCTTAAAGACTGCTGCTGATGCTGAGTGCCAGGCTCCACCTCCATACTGACACAATCCTCCTCCTCCTCTTCCTGTGTGATCGGCGGGCACGCAGGAACACTGTCTGGATTAAGGGGGCCTTGAGAGCTAAGGAAGTCCTCCTCTTCCTGCCTCTGTTCTGCCTCAAGTGCCCTGTCCATTATTCCACGCAGCGTGTGCTCCAACAGGTGGACAAGGGGGACAGTGTCACTGATGCATGCACTGTCACTGCTCACCATCCTCGTGGCCTCCTCAAATGGTGACAGGACAATGCATGCATCCCTGATCATGGCCCAATGGCGTCGGGAAAAAAACCAAGCTCCCCTGACCATGTCCTGGTGCCATAGTCGCACAGGTACTTATTGATGGCCCTCTGCTGCGTGTGCAGCCGCTGCAGCATGGCCAACGTTGAGTTCCACCTGGTGGGCATGTCACAGATTAGGCGGTTCTTGGGCAGGTTAAACTCCTTTTGGAGGTCTGACAGCCGAGCACTGGCATTATATGACCGGCGGAAATGCACACAGACTTTCCTGGCCTGCCTCAGGACATCCTGTAAGCCCTGGTACCTGCCCAAGAACTGCTGCACCACCAAGTTAAGGACGTGAGCCAAACAGGGCACATAGGTCATTTGTCCCTGTCGGAGGACAGAGAGGAGGTTGGTGCCATTGTCGCAAACCACCATTCCTGCCTTAAGTTGGCGTGGCGTCAACCACCTCTGAATCTGCCCCTGCAGAGCTGACAGAACCTCTGCCCCAGTGTGGCTCCTGTCCCCCAAGCACACCAGCTCAAGCACCGCATGGCATTTTTTGGCCTGCATACTTGCGTAGCCCCTTGAACGGCTACCGAGCACCGCTGGTTCTGAGGACAAAGCACAGGAAGAGGCCATGGAGGAAGAAGAAGAGGAGGGGGTGGAGGAGAGAGGTGTGTCACAATCATTAGTAGTGGCATTTTGGAGGCATGGTGACGGAACAACCTCCAACACTACGGCACCTTGTCCTGCATCCTTCCCAGCTGCCAGCAGAGTCACCCAATGCGCGGTGAAACTTAGGTAACGTCCCTGTCCATGCCTGCTGGACCATGAGTCAGTGATATGCACCTTACCGCTGACCGCCCTGTCCAGCAAGGCATGGACATTGCCTTCCACATGCCGGTAGAGAGCCGGAATTGCCTTCCGTGAGAAAAAGTGGCGTTTGGGTACCTGCCACTGAGGAACCTCACATTCCACAAACTCACGGAAGGTGGCAGAGTCTACCAACTGAAAAGGCAGCAGTTGAAGTGCTAGCAATTTTGCCAAGCTAGCATTCAACCACTGGGCATGTGGATGGCTGGGAGCAAACTTCTTTCGGCGGTGCAGCAGCTGGGGCAGGGAAATTTGCCTAGTACAATCTGACGTCGGTGTACCGAAAGCAGATTGCCCACAAGTACTTGGCTGTGACACACCTAATTCTACACCTTCATTCCTCTCAGTGCAGGTCTCAGAGAGGACTGAAGGTATAGTGGGGTTGGAGATCTCAGCTGATGAGGAGCAATGAGAGGTCCTCTTTATTCTTTGGTGTGGGTCTTCTAGATACGCTTGCCAACGAACTGCATGGCAGGTCAACATATGTCTGGTCAAGTATGTGGTGCCCAAGTGGGAGATGTTTTGGCCACGCGAGATACACTTGAGACATATGTTGCAAATAGAAGCGGTGCAATCTGATGCACTCGTCTCAAAAAAGGCCCACACCAAAGAACTTTTGGAATAACGCACAGAGACAGCAGCGCCCTGCACATGCGGAGCTTTGGGGTGTAATGCAGTCAGTGTGCTGCCCTTAGGCTGGCCCCTGGAGGGCATCCTGCCTCGTTGGTGATGTGCCTCCTCCTCCTCCCTCCTATCAGGCACCCACGTTGAGTCAGTGACCTCATCATCCCCTCCCTCCTCATCACTGGAGCAAACCTGGCAGTATGCTGCAGCAGGGGGAGCATGACTGCCAGATTGCTGTCCTTCTTGGGCACCCCCTCTGTCCGTGCTCATGTTACTGC
>JBBDGP010006070.1:0-51918 GCA_037952835.1 Lithobates septentrionalis | reverse complement strand
GGGATGGTGTGTGACTGTAGGGATGATGTGTGACTGTAGGGATGGTGTGTAACTGTAGGGATGGTGTGTGACTGTAGGGATGGTGTGTGACTGTAGGGATGATGTGTGACTGTAGGGATGATGTGACTGTAGGGATGGTGTGTGACTGTAGGGATGGTGTGTGACTGTAGGGATGGTGTGTGACTGTAGGGATGGTGTGACTGTAGGGATGATGTGTGACTGTAGATGGTGTGACTGTAGGGATGTGTGACTGTAGGGATGGTGTGACTGTAGGGATGATGTGTGACTGTAGGGATGATGTGTGACTGTAGGGATGGTGTGTGACTGTAGGGATGAGTGTGACTGTAGGGATGGTGTGACTGTAGGGATGATGTGTGACTGTAGGGATGGTGTGACTGTAGGGATGGTGTGTGACTGTAGGGATGATGTGTGACTGTAGGGATGGTGTGTGACTGTAGGGATGATGTGTGACTGTAGGGATGGTGTGTGACTGTAGGGATGATGTGACTGTAGGGATGGTGTGCGACTGTAGGGATGGTGTGTGACTGTAGGGATGATGTGACTGTAGGGATGGTGTGTGACTGTAGGGATGGTGTGACTGTAGGGATGATGTGTGACTGTAGGGATGATGGTGACTGTAGGGATGATGTGTGACTGTAGGGATGATGTGTGACTGTAGGGATGATGTGTGACTGTAGGGATGGTGTGTGACTGTAGGGATGGTGTGTGACTGTAGGGATGATGTGTGACTGTAGGGATGGTGTGTGACTGTAGGGATGATGTGACTGTAGGGATGGTGTGTGACTGTAGGGATGATGTGTGACTGTAGGGATGATGTGTGACTGTAGGGATGATGTGACTGTAGGGATGATGTGACTGTAGGGATGATGTGACTGTAGGGATGATGTGTGACTGTAGGGATGATGATGTGACTGTAGGGATGATGTGTGACTGTAGGGATGGTGTGTGACTGTAGGGATGGTGTGACTGTAGGGATGATGTGACTGTAGGGATGATGTGACTGTAGGGATGATGTGTGACTGTAGGGATGGTGTGACTGTAGGGATGATGTGTGACTGTAGGGATGATGTGTGACTGTAGGGATGGTGTGTGACTGTAGGGATGATGTGACTGTAGGGATGGTGTGTGACTGTAGGGATGATGTGTGACTGTAGGGATGGTGTGTGACTGTAGGGATGATGTGTGACTGTAGGGATGAGTGTGACTGTAGGGATGATGTGTGACTGTAGGGATGGATGTGACTGTAGGGATGATGTGTGACTGTAGGGATGGTGTGTGACTGTAGGGATGATGTGTGACTGTAGGGATGGTGTGACTGTAGGGATGATGTGTGACTGTAGGGATGGTGTGTGACTGTAGGGATGATGTGTGACTGTAGGGATGGTGTGTGACTGTAGGGATGATGTGTGACTGTAGGGATGGTGTGACTGTAGGGATGATGTGTGACTGTAGGGATGATGTGACTGTAGGGATGGTGTGTGACTGTAGGGATGATGTGTGACTGTAGGGATGGTGTGTGACTGTAGGGATGATGTGTGACTGTAGGGATGGTGTGTGACTGTAGGGATGGTGTGACTGTAGGGATGGTGTGTGACTGTAGGGATGATGTGTGACTGTAGGGATGGTGTGACTGTAGGGATGATGTGTGACTGTAGGGATGGGGTGTGACTGTAGGGATGATGTGACTGTAGGGATGGGGTGTGACTGTAGGGATGATGTGTGACTGTAGGGATGATGTGTGACTGTAGGGATGATGTGTGACTGTAGGGATGGTGTGTGACTGTAGGGATGATGTGTGACTGTAGGGATGGTGTGTGACTGTAGGGATGATGTGTGACTGTAGGGATGATGTGTGACTGTAGGGATGATGTGACTGTAGGGATGATGATGTGACTGTAGGGATGATGTGACTGTAGGGATGATGTGTGACTGTAGGGATGGTGTGACTGTAGGGATGATGTGTGACTGTAGGGATGATGTGTGACTGTAGGGATGATGTGACTGTAGGGATGGTGTGTGACTGTAGGGATGATGTGTGACTGTAGGGATGGTGTGTAACTGTAGGGATGGTGTGTGACTGTAGGGATGGTGTGTGACTGTAGGGATGATGTGTGACTGTAGGGATGATGTGACTGTAGGGATGGTGTGTGACTGTAGGGATGGTGTGTGACTGTAGGGATGGTGTGTGACTGTAGGGATGGTGTGACTGTAGGGATGATGTGTGACTGTAGGGATGGTGTGTGACTGTAGGGATGATGTGACTGTAGGGATGATGTGTGACTGTAGGGATGATGTGTGACTGTAGGGATGGTGTGTGACTGTAGGGATGGAGTGTGACTGTAGGGATGATGATGTGACTGTAGGGATGGGGTGTGACTGTAGGGATGATGTGTGACTGTAGGGATGATGTGTGACTGTAGGGATGGTGTGTGACTGTAGGGATGATGTGTGACTGTAGGGATGATGTGTGACTGTAGGGATGATGTGTGACTGTAGGGATGATGTGACTGTAGGGATGATGTGTGACTGTAGGGATGATGTGTGACTGTAGGGATGGTGTGTGACTGTAGGGATGATGTGTGACTGTAGGGATGATGTGTGACTGTAGGGATGATGTGTGACTGTAGGGATGATGTGACTGTAGGATGGTGTGTGACTGTAGGGATGGTGTGTGACTGTAGGGATGGTGTGTGACTGTAGGGATGATGTGACTGTAGGGATGATGTGTGACTGTAGGGATGTGTGACTGTAGGGATGATGTGTGACTGTAGGGATGATGTGTGACTGTAGGGATGATGTGTGACTGTAGGGATGTGTGACTGTAGGGATGGTGTGTGACTGTAGGGATGATGTGTGACTGTAGGGATGATGTGTGACTGTAGGGATGATGTGACTGTAGGGATGATGTGTGACTGTAGGGATGATGTGACTGTAGGGATGATGTGTGACTGTAGGGATGATGTGTGACTGTAGGGATGGTGTGACTGTAGGGATGATGTGTGACTGTAGGGATGGTGTGTGACTGTAGGGATGATGTGTGACTGTAGGGATGATGTGTTTGTAGGGATGGTGTGTGACTGTAGGGATGATGTGTGACTGTAGGGATGATGTGTGACTGTAGGGATGATGTGTGACTGTAGGGATGGTGTGTGACTGTAGGGATGATGTGACTGTAGGGATGATGTGTGACTGTAGGGATGGTGTGTGACTGTAGGGATGATGTGACTGTAGGGATGGATGTGACTGTAGGGATGATGTGTGACTGTAGGGATGATGTGTGACTGTAGGGATGATGTGTGACTGTAGGGATGATGTGTGACTGTAGGATGGGGTGTGACTGTAGGGATGATGATGTGACTGTAGGGATGGTGTGTGACTGTAGGGATGATGTGTGACTGTAGGGATGATGTGACTGTAGGGATGATGTGACTGTAGGGATGATGTGACTGTAGGGATGATGTGTGACTGTAGGGATGATGTGTGACTGTAGGGATGATGTGACTGTAGGGATGGTGTGTGACTGTAGGGATGATGTGTGACTGTAGGGATGATGTGTGACTGTAGGGATGGGGTGTGACTGTAGGGATGGTGTGTGACTGTAGGGATGGTGTGTGACTGTAGGGATGGTGTGTGACTGTAGGGATGATGTGTGACTGTAGGGATGATGTGTGACTGTAGGGATGGTGTGTGACTGTAGGGATGGGGTGTGACTGTAGGGATGATGTGACTGTAGGGATGATGTGACTGTAGGGATGGTGTGTGACTGTAGGGATGATGTGTGACTGTAGGGATGATGTGTGACTGTAGGGATGGGGTGTGACTGTAGGGATGATGTGTGACTGTAGGGATGGTGTGTGACTGTAGGGATGATGTGTGACTGTAGGGATGATGTGACTGTAGGGATGATGTGACTGTAGGGATGGTGTGTGACTGTAGGGATGGTGTGTGACTGTAGGGATGATGTGAATGTAGGGATGGTGTGTGACTGTAGGGATGATGTGTGACTGTAGGGATGATGTGACTGTAGGGATGATGTGTGACTGTAGGGATGATGTGACTGTAGGGATGATGTGACTGTAGGGATGATGTGTGACTGTAGGGATGATGTGTGACTGTAGGGATGGTGTGTGACTGTAGGGATGATGTGACTGTAGGGATGATGTGACTGTAGGGATGGTGTGTGACTGTAGGGATGGTGTGTGACTGTAGGGATGGTGTGTGACTGTAGGGATGATGTGTGACTGTAGGGATGGTGTGTGACTGTAGGGATGGTGTGTGACTGTAGGGATGATGTGACTGTAGGGATGATGTGTGACTGTAGGGATGATGTGTGACTGTAGGGATGATGTGACTGTAGGGATGGGGTGTGACTGTAGGGATGATGTGACTGTAGGGATGATGTGACTGTAGGGATGGTGTGTGACTGTAGGGATGATGTGTGACTGTAGGGATGATGTGTGACTGTAGGGATGGGGTGTGACTGTAGGGATGATGTGTGACTGTAGGGATGATGTGTGACTGTAGGGATGATGTGACTGTAGGGATGATGTGACTGTAGGGATGGTGTGCGACTGTAGGGATGGTGTGTGACTGTAGGGATGATGTGAATGTAGGGATGGTGTGTGACTGTAGGGATGATGTGTGACTGTAGGGATGATGTGACTGTAGGGATGATGTGACTGTAGGGATGATGTGTGACTGTAGGGATGATGTGTGACTGTAGGGATGGTGTGTGACTGTAGGGATGGTGTGTGACTGTAGGGATGATGTGTGACTGTAGGGATGGTGTGTGACTGTAGGGATGGTGTGTGACTGTAGGGATGGTGTGTGACTGTAGGGATGGTGTGTGACTGTAGGGATGATGTGACTGTAGGGATGGTGTGTGACTGTAGGGATGATGTGTGACTGTAGGGATGATGTGTGACTGTAGGGATGATGTGACTGTAGGGATGATGTGACTGTAGGGATGATGTGACTGTAGGGATGATGTGACTGTAGGGATGATGTGTGACTGTAGGGATGGTGTGTGACTGTAGGGATGATGATGTGACTGTAGGGATGATGTGTGACTGTAGGGATGGTGTGTGACTGTAGGGATGGTGTGTGACTGTAGGGATGATGTGTGACTGTAGGGATGGTGTGACTGTAGGGATGATGTGTGACTGTAGGGATGATGTGTGACTGTAGGGATGGTGTGTGACTGTAGGGATGGTGTGTGACTGTAGGGATGATGTGTGACTGTAGGGATGGTGTGACTGTAGGGATGATGTGTGACTGTAGGGATGGTGTGTGACTGTAGGGATGGTGTGACTGTAGGGATGGTGTGTGACTGTAGGGATGATTGTGACTGTAGGGATGGTGTGACTGTAGGGATGATGTGTGACTGTAGGGATGGGGTGTGACTGAAGGGATGATGTGACTGTAGGGATGATGTGTGACTGTAGGGATGATGTGTGACTGTAGGGATGATGTGTGACTGTAGGGATGATGTGTGACTGTAGGGATGGTGTGTGACTGTAGGGATGATGTGTGACTGTAGGGATGATGTGACTGTAGGGATGATGTGTGACTGTAGGGATGGTGTGTGACTGTAGGGATGGTGTGTGACTGTAGGGATGATGTGACTGTAGGGATGATGTGTGACTGTAGGGATGATGTGTGACTGTAGGGATGATGTGACTGTAGGGATGATGTGTGACTGTAGGGATGGTGTGTGACTGTAGGGATGGTGTGTGACTGTAGGGATGATGTGTGACTGTAGGGATGATGTGTGACTGTAGGGATGATGTGACTGTAGGGATGATGTGTGACTGTAGGGATGATGTGACTGTAGGATGATGTGACTGTAGGGATGGTGTGTGACTGTAGGGATGATGTGTGACTGTAGGGATGATGTGTGACTGTAGGGATGATGTGTGACTGTAGGGATGATGTGTGACTGTAGGGATGATGTGATTGTAGGGATGATGTGACTGTAGGGATGATGTGTGACTGTAGGGATGATGTGACTGTAGTGATGATGTGTGACTGTAGGGATGATGTGACTGTAGGGATGATGTGACTGTAGGGATGATGTGACTGTAGGGATGGTGTGTGACTGTAGGGATGATGTGACTGTAGGGATGATGTGTGACTGTAGGGATGATGTGTGACTGTAGGGATGATGTGTGACTGTAGGGATGATGTGTGACTGTAGGGATGATGTGACTGTAGGGATGATGTGTGACTGTAGGGATGGGGTGTGACTGTAGGGATGATGTGTGACTGTAGGGATGATGTGTGACTGTAGGGATGGTGTGTGACTGTAGGGATGGTGTGTGACTGTAGGGATGATGTGTGACTGTAGGGATGGTGTGTGACTGTAGGGATGGGGTGTGACTGTAGGGATGATGTGTGACTGTAGGGATGATGTGACTGTAGGGATGGTGTGTGACTGTAGGGATGGGGTGTGACTGTAGGGATGGGGTGTGACTGTAGGGATGATGTGACTGTAGGGATGATATGTGACTGTAGGGATGATGTGTGACTGTAGGGATGATGTGACTGTAGGGATGGTGTGACTGTAGGGATGATGTGTGACTGTAGGGATGATGTGACTGTAGGGATGGTGTGTGACTGTAGGGATGGTGTGTGACTGTAGGGATGATGTGACTGTAGGGATGATGTGACTGTAGGATGATGTCTGACTGTAGGGATGATGATGTGACTGTAGGGATGATGTGTGACTGTAGGGATGGTGTGTGACTGTAGGGATGGGGTGTGACTGTAGGGATGATGTGACTGTAGGGATGGTGTGTGACTGTAGGGATGATGTGTGACTGTAGGGATGATGTGTGACTGTAGGGATGATGTGTGACTGTAGGGATGGTGTGTGACTGTAGGGATGATGTGTGACTGTAGGGATGATGTGACTGTAGGGATGGTGTGTGACTGTAGGGATGATGTGACTGTAGGGATGGTGTGTGACTGTAGGGATGGTGTGACTGTAGGGATGATGTGTGACTGTAGGGATGATGTGACTGTAGGGATGGTGTGTGACTGTAGGGATGATGTGTGACTGTAGGGATGATGTGACTGTAGGGATGGTGTGTGACTGTAGGGATGATGTGTGACTGTAGGGATGATGTGACTGTAGGGATGATGTGTGACTGTAGGGAGAATGTGTGACTGTAGGGATGATGTGTGACTGTAGGGATGATGTGACTGTAGGGATGATGTGTGACTGTAGGGATGATGTGACTGTAGGGATGATGTGTGACTGTAGGGATGATGTGACTGTAGGGATGATGTGTGACTGTAGGGATGATGTGACTGTAGGGATGTGTGACTGTAGGGATGATGTGACTGTAGGGATGGTGTGACTGTAGGGATGATGTGACTGTAGGGATGATGTGACTGTAGGGATGGTGTGACTGTAGGGATGATGTGTGACTGTAGGGATGATGTGTGACTGTAGGGATGATGTGACTGTAGGGATGATGTGTGACTGTAGGGATGATGTGACTGTAGGGATGGTGTGTGACTGTAGGGATGATGTGTGACTGTAGGGATGATGTGTGACTGTAGGGATGGTGTGTGACTGTAGGGATGATGTGTGACTGTAGGGATGGTGTGTGACTGTAGGGATGATGTGTGACTGTAGGGATGATGTGACTGTAGGGATGATGTGTGACTGTAGGGATGATGTGACTGTAGGGATGATGTGTGACTGTAGGGATGATGTGACTGTAGGGATGTGTGACTGTAGGGATGATGTGTGACTGTAGGGATGATGTGACTGTAGGGATGATGTGACTGTAGGGATGATGTGTGACTGTAGGGATGATGTGACTGTAGGGATGATGTGACTGTAGGGATGATGTGTGACTGTAGGGATGATGTGACTGTAGGGATGATGTGTGACTGTAGGGATGATGTGACTGTAGGGATGATGGTGACTGTAGGGATGGTGTGACTGTAGGGATGATGTGACTGTAGGGATGATGATGTGACTGTAGGGATGATGTGTGACTGTAGGGATGATGTGACTGTAGGGATGATGATGTGACTGTAGGGATGGTGTGTGACTGTAGGGATGATGTGACTGTAGGGATGATGTGTGACTGTAGGGATGATGTGACTGTAGGGATGATGTGTGACTGTAGGGATGATGTGACTGTAGGGATGATGTGACTGTAGGGATGATGATGTGACTGTAGGGATGATGTGTGACTGTAGGGATGATGTGTGACTGTAGGGATGATGTGACTGTAGGGATGATGTGTGACTGTAGGGATGGTGTGTGACTGTAGGGATGATGTGACTGTAGGGATGATGTGACTGTAGGGATGATGTGACTGTAGGGATGATGTGTGACTGTAGGGATGATGTGTGACTGTAGGGATGATGTGACTGTAGGGATGATGTGTGACTGTAGGGATGATGTGTGACTGTAGGAATGATGTGTGACTGTAGGGATGATGTGACTGTAGGGATGATGTGTGACTGTAGGGATGATGTGACTGTAGGGATGATGTGACTGTAGGGATGATGATGTGACTGTAGGGATGATGTGTGACTGTAGGGATGATGTGACTGTAGGGATGATGTGACTGTAGGGATGATGTGTGACTGTAGGGATGATGTGACTGTAGGGATGATGTGACTGTAGGGATGATGATGTGACTGTAGGGATGATGTGTGACTGTAGGGATGATGTGACTGTAGGGATGATGTGTGACTGTAGGGATGATGTGACTGTAGGGATGATGTGTGACTGTAGGGATGATGTGACTGTAGGGATGATGTGTGACTGTAGGGATGGTGTGTGACTGTAGGGATGATGTGACTGTAGGGATGATGTGTGACTGTAGGGATGATGTGACTGTAGGGATGATGTGTGACTGTAGGGATGATGTGACTGTAGGGATGATGTGACTGTAGGGATGATGTGACTGTAGGGATGATGTGTGACTGTAGGGATGATGTGACTGTAGGGATGATGTGACTGTAGGGATGATGTGACTGTAGGGATGGTGTGTGACTGTAGGGATGATGTGACTGTAGGGATGATGTGACTGTAGGGATGATGTGTGACTGTAGGAATGATGTGTGACTGTAGGGATGATGTGTGACTGTAGGGATGATGTGACTGTAGGGATGATGTGACTGTAGGGATGATGTGACTGTAGGGATGATGTGTGACTGTAGGGATGATGTGTGACTGTAGGGATGATGTGACTGTAGGGATGATGTGACTGTAGGGATGATGTGACTGTAGGGATGATGTGTGACTGTAGGGATGATGTGTGACTGTAGGGATGATGTGACTGTAGGGATGATGTGTGACTGTAGGGATGATGTGTGACTGTAGGAATGATGTGTGACTGTAGGGATGATGTGACTGTAGGGATGATGTGACTGTAGGGATGATGTGTGACTGTAGGGATGATGTGACTGTAGGGATGATGTGACTGTAGGGATGATGTGTGACTGTAGGGATGATGTGACTGTAGGGATGATGTGACTGTAGGGATGATGTGACTGTAGGGATGATGTGACTGTAGGGATGATGTGACTGTAGGGATGATGTGTGACTGTAGGGATGATGTGACTGTAGGGATGGTGTGTGACTGTAGGGATGATGTGTGACTGTAGGGATGATGTGACTGTAGGGATGATGTGACTGTAGGGATGATGTGACTGTAGGGATGGTGTGTGACTGTAGGGATGATGTGACTGTAGGGATGATGTGTGACTGTAGGGATGATGTGACTGTAGGGATGATGTGTGACTGTAGGGATGATGTGACTGTAGGGATGATGTGACTGTAGGGATGATGTGTGACTGTAGGGATGATGTGACTGTAGGGATGTGTGACTGTAGGATGATGTGTGACTGTAGGGATGATGTGACTGTAGGGATGGTGTGTGACTGTAGGGATGATGTGACTGTAGGGATGATGTGTGACTGTAGGGATGATGTGACTGTAGGGATGATGTGACTGTAGGGATGATGTGTGACTGTAGGGATGATGTGACTGTAGGGATGATGTGTGACTGTAGGGATGATGTGACTGTAGGGATGATGTGTGACTGTAGGGATGGTGTGACTGTAGGGATGATGTGACTGTAGGGATGATGATGTGACTGTAGGGATGATGTGTGACTGTAGGGATGATGTGACTGTAGGGATGATGATGTGACTGTAGGGATGGTGTGTGACTGTAGGGATGATGTGTGACTGTAGGGATGATGTGACTGTAGGGATGATGTGTGACTGTAGGGATGGTGTGTGACTGTAGGGATGATGTGACTGTAGGGATGATGTGTGACTGTAGGGATGATGTGACTGTAGGGATGATGTGTGACTGTAGGGATGATGTGACTGTAGGGATGATGTGACTGTAGGGATGATGTGTGACTGTAGGGATGATGTGACTGTAGGGATGATGTGTGACTGTAGGAATGATGTGTGACTGTAGGGATGATGTGTGACTGTAGGGATGATGTGACTGTAGGGATGATGTGACTGTAGGGATGATGTGACTGTAGGGATGATGTGTGACTGTAGGGATGATGTGACTGTAGGGATGATGTGTGACTGTAGGGATGATGTGTGACTGTAGGGATGATGTGTGACTGTAGGGATGATGTGTGACTGTAGGGATGATGTGACTGTAGGGATGATGTGACTGTAGGATGATGTGACTGTAGGGATGATGTGTGACTGTAGGGATGATGTGTGACTGTAGGGATGATGTGACTGTAGGGATGATGTGTGACTGTAGGGATGATGTGTGACTGTAGGAATGATGTGTGACTGTAGGGATGATGTGACTGTAGGGATGATGTGACTGTAGGATGATGTGTGACTGTAGGGATGATGTGTGACTGTAGGGATGATGTGACTGTAGGGATGGTGTGTGACTGTAGGGATGATGTGTGACTGTAGGGATGATGTGTGACTGTAGGGATGATGTGACTGTAGGGATGATGTGTGACTGTAGGGATGATGTGTGACTGTAGGGATGATGTGACTGTAGGGATGATGTGTGACTGTAGGGATGATGTGACTGTAGGGATGATGTGTGACTGTAGGGATGATGTGACTGTAGGGATGATGTGACTGTAGGGATGTGTGACTGTAGGGATGATGTGTGACTGTAGGGATGATGTGACTGTAGGGATGATGTGACTGTAGGGATGATGTGTGACTGTAGGGATGATGTGACTGTAGGGATGATGATGTGACTGTAGGGATGATGTGTGACTGTAGGGATGATGTGACTGTAGGGATGATGATGTGACTGTAGGGATGGTGTGTGACTGTAGGGATGATGTGACTGTAGGGATGATGTGACTGTAGGGATGATGTGTGACTGTAGGAATGATGTGTGACTGTAGGGATGATGTGACTGTAGGGATGATGTGACTGTAGGGATGATGTGACTGTAGGGATGATGTGTGACTGTAGGGATGGTGTGTGACTGTAGGGATGATGTGTGACTGTAGGGATGATGTGACTGTAGGGATGATGTGTGACTGTAGGGATGATGTGACTGTAGGGATGGTGTGTGACTGTAGGGATGATGTGTGACTGTAGGGATGATGTGTGACTGTAGGGATGATGTGACTGTAGGGATGATGTGTGACTGTAGGGATGATGTGACTGTAGGGATGATGTGACTGTAGGGATGATGTGTGACTGTAGGGATGGTGTGTGACTGTAGGGATGATGTGTGACTGTAGGGATGATGTGTGACTGTAGGGATGATGTGACTGTAGGGATGGTGTGTGACTGTAGGGATGATGTGACTGTAGGGATGATGTGACTGTAGGGATGATGTGTGACTGTAGGGATGATGTGTGACTGTAGGGATGATGTGACTGTAGGGATGATGTGACTGTAGGGATGATGTGTGACTGTAGGGATGGTGTGTGACTGTAGGGATGATGTGTGATTGTAGGGATGGTGTGTGACTGTAGGGATGGTGTGTGACTGTAGGGATGATGTGTGACTGTAGGGATGATGTGTGACTGTAGGGATGATGTGACTGTAGGGATGATGTGTGACTGTAGGGATGATGTGACTGTAGGGATGATGTGACTGTAGGGATGATGTGTGACTGTAGGAATGATGTGTGACTGTAGGGATGATGTGACTGTAGGGATGATGTGACTGTAGGGATGATGTGACTGTAGGGATGATGTGTGACTGTAGGGATGATGTGTGACTGTAGGAATGATGTGTGACTGTAGGGATGATGTGACTGTAGGGATGATGTGACTGTAGGGATGATGTGGACTGTAGGGATGATGTGACTGTAGGGATGATGTGTGACTGTAGGGATGATGTGACTGTAGGGATGATGTGACTGTAGGGATGATGTGACTGTAGGGATGATGTGTGACTGTAGGGATGGTGTGTGACTGTAGGGATGATGTGTGACTGTAGGGATGATGTGTGACTGTAGGGATGATGTGACTGTAGGGATGATGTGTGACTGTAGGGATGATGTGACTGTAGGGATGATGTGTGACTGTAGGGATGATGTGACTGTAGGGATGATGTGACTGTAGGGATGATGTGTGACTGTAGGGATGATGTGACTGTAGGGATGATGTGTGACTGTAGGGATGATGTGTGACTGTAGGGATGATGTGTGACTGTAGGGATGATGTGTGACTGTAGGGATGATGTGACTGTAGGGATGATGTGACTTGTAGGGATGATGTGACTGTAGGGATGATGTGACTGTAGGGATGATGTGTGACTGTAGGGATGATGTGACTGTAGGGATGATGTGACTTGTAGGGATGATGTGACTGTAGGGATGATGTGACTGTAGGGATGATGTGTGACTGTAGGGATGATGTGTGACTGTAGGAATGATGTGTGACTGTAGGGATGATGTGTGACTGTAGGGATGATGTGACTGTAGGGATGATGTGACTTGTAGGGATGATGTGACTGTAGGGATGATGTGACTTGTAGGGATGATGTGACTGTAGGGATGATGTGACTGTAGGGATGATGTGTGACTGTAGGGATGATGTGACTTGTAGGGATGATGTGACTTGTAGGGATGATGTGACTGTAGGGATGATGTGACTGTAGGGATGATGTGTGACTGTAGGGATGATGTGACTTGTAGGGATGATGTGACTGTAGGGATGATGTGACTGTAGGGATGATGTGTGACTGTAGGGATGATGTGACTGTAGGGATGATGTGTGACTGTAGGGATGATGTGACTGTAGGGATGATGTGACTGTAGGGATGATGTGACTGTAGGGATGATGTGACTGTAGGGATGATGTGTGACTGTAGGGATGATGTGACTGTAGGGATGATGTGTGACTGTAGGGATGATGTGACTGTAGGGATGATGTGACTGTAGGGATGATGTGACTGTAGGGATGATGTGACTGTAGGGATGATGTGACTTGTAGGGATGATGTGACTGTAGGGATGATGTGACTGTAGGGATGATGTGTGACTGTAGGGATGATGTGACTGTAGGGATGATGTGACTTGTAGGGATGATGTGACTGTAGGGATGATGTGACTGTAGGGATGATGTGTGACTGTAGGGATGATGTGACTGTAGGGATGATGTGTGACTGTAGGGATGATGTGACTGTAGGGATGATGTGACTGTAGGGATGATGTGACTGTAGGGATGATGTGACTGTAGGGATGATGTGTGACTGTAGGGATGATGTGACTGTAGGGATGATGTGTGACTGTAGGGATGATGTGACTGTAGGGATGATGTGACTGTAGGGATGATGTGACTGTAGGGATGATGTGACTGTAGGGATGATGTGTGACTGTAGGGATGATGTGTGACTGTAGGAATGATGTGTGACTGTAGGGATGGTGTGTGACTGTAGGGATGATGTGACTGTAGGGATGATGTGTGACTGTAGGGATGGTGTGTGACTGTAGGGATGATGTGTGACTGTAGGGATGATGTGACTGTAGGGATGATGTGTGACTGTAGGGATGATGTGTGACTGTAGGGATGATGTGACTGTAGGGATGATGTGTGACTGTAGGGATGATGTGACTGTAGGGATGATGTGTGACTGTAGGGATGATGTGTGACTGTAGGGATGATGTGACTGTAGGGATGATGTGTGACTGTAGGGATGATGTGACTGTAGGGATGATGTGACTGTAGGGATGATGTGTGACTGTAGGGATGATGTGTGACTGTAGGGATGATGTGACTGTAGGGATGATGTGTGACTGTAGGGATGATGTGTGACTGTAGGGATGATGTGTGACTGTAGGGATGATGTGACTGTAGGGATGGTGTGTGACTGTAGGGATGATGTGTGACTGTAGGGATGATGTGTGACTGTAGGGATGATGTGACTGTAGGGATGATGTGTGACTGTAGGGATGATGTGACTGTAGGGATGATGTGACTGTAGGGATGGTGTGTGACTGTAGGGATGATGTGTGACTGTAGGGGATGATGTGACTGTAGGGATGATGTGTGACTGTAGGGATGTGTGACTGTAGGGATCTGACCACCCCTCTGACTACAGAACTTTCTCCTAATCCTCTGAATCATTAGATGTTGATTGGGGGACTTCAGACGTTCCTCTCCATGTGTCTTCCTGAGGAGGGGACTTGCGGGGGCTGCAGGATTTCAATCCATGGTGGTGTATTGTGGTACCAATGGTTTGTTTGGTGACTGTGGTCCCAACTGCCTTGAGATCCTTCACAAGCTCCTCCCATGTAGTTCTGGGCGGATCCCTCACTTTTCTCATGTCCATCCTCACCCCATGAGGAGAAATCTTCCATGGAGCTCCAGACTGAGGACGATTGATGGTTATTTTGTATTTCTTCCATTTGTGAATAATCGCTCCAACACTTGTCTCCTCCTCACCAAGCTTCTTGCTGATGGTCTTGTAGCCCATTCCAGCCTTGTGCAGGTCTCCAATCTTCTCCCCGACGTCCTCTGACAGCCCTGATGATGTTACATATAACGAAACGATGGTAGGGACAATGCACACACGCTGCTGCACAGATTCTTTTCTTTATTTTTTGAATTGATGACTGTTTGAAGGATAGCACTGGCTATAGTGGAGAGATTTACAGCCAGCAGCATTTTTGTTTTTTTGCACTGACTATAAAATAAAACGGTTGAGAACCATATTACACTCTGAGGATTCATCGATCCCATCTGAGACGGTGAGTTGGATCATCTTGTCACCATAGGGGAACACAGTGAGGCTGGGGGGGGGGGGGACATTTCCATCTAAGGATCGGAGATCCCAATAAGTGCCGAATGATTTTCCTGAGTAACTGAGCACTGCGCCATCAGGATCGATCGATTTATCCAGCAGTGTGGGGCACTGGCATGAATTGTTTGCACAGCAGCACTTTAGTGATCGGTTTATGAACTTTGCACTTCATGAATATTATATATTTTACACTTTTGGACATTTTTGGATTGAATAATATTTTGATTGGATCTTCTGTTCACCTCAAAGGTTTGCTGCCATATCTGGTGTTTTGCACATGGGAATTGTATTTAGCTCTGCACTTTTAGGACATACATTTTCATTGACCTGGTATTTAGGTTTTAGTGCACAGCTGCTGTATTTACTTTTGAGAACACACAGTCCAGATTTATTTCTATATAGATCTTTGGTCTTGTAGCCCATTCCAGCCTTGTGCAGGTCTCCAATCTTCTCCCCGACGTCCTCTGACAGATCTTTGCTCTTCCCCATGATGGTGAGGATTGGATGGAAGAGATTCTGTGGACAGGTGTCTTTTATACATATAATACATATGCACATGAGCACCTACTGTAGTGTCTGTGTGGGCAGAATTATTGTTTGTTGGGGATGAAATACTTATTTTACTCACTGAACTCCATTTATAACATTTGTATTGTGTGATTTTTCTGGATTTTTGGTTGATATTCTGTCTCTATCATATAAAATACACCTATGATAAAAATTATAGACCCTTCATTTCTATGTAAGGGGGCAAAACTTACACCATCTGCAGGGGAGACGATCAGTATTTTCACTCTATACACCGGCTGCCAATGTGTGGTCATTCTGAACATCTTCACCAACCAAACGCTGTTTATGTAAACGCACAGGAAGTGACATGTAAACGCACAGGAAGTGACATGTAAACGCACAGGAAGTGACATGTAAACGCACAGGAAGTGACATGTAAATGGCAGACATCTTCGGTTTCATCCAATCAGAACAATCTGAACAGTCAGGTAGTGGGTTGGTTGCTGTGACCCTCAGGACATGGAGACTTCTCTATGATTATTGGGGGATGGGAAGACACAGCTGAC
Organism: Lithobates septentrionalis; assembly: GCA_037952835.1. Classification (NCBI taxonomy): domain Eukaryota; kingdom Metazoa; phylum Chordata; class Amphibia; order Anura; family Ranidae; genus Lithobates; species Lithobates septentrionalis. The sequence goes on along the minus strand of JBBDGP010006070.1, from coordinate 35,579 downwards.
TATTTCGGAGGGATCAGACCATTTAGAACTGGTGGTTTTTTAGTTAATGCTGGGGAGTTACCCCCCCCGGCAGTTTATAGACACCCCCCTGACTTCCCAGGTCTGCGCACTCTCTGCGGACATCATGAGTGGTTTCCACTCTCCATGTTGAATATTTTATTTATATGATGGAAGTTCTGAAGTTTACAGGTGGGAACACCGAAAACTCCCATGTGGACAAACTTAGGAATTATGAGAAATCTCTTTGTTACAAAGTATCTAATGCCGCGTACACACGAGCGGACTTTACGGCAGACTTTGCCCGGCGGACTTTTCGACGGACTTTCTGAATGAACGGACTTGCCTACACATAATCCACCAAAGTCCGTTGAATTCGTACGTGATGACGTACACCAGACTAAAACAAGGAAGTTCATAGCCAGTAGCCAATAGCTGCCCTAGCGTGGCTTTTTGTCCATCGGACCGGCATACAGACGGCGGACTTTTCCCCCGGACTCATAGTTACATAGTAGGTGAGGTTGAAAAAAGACACAAGTCCATCAAGTCCAACCTATGTGTGTGATTATGTGTCAGTATTACATTACATATCCCTGTATGTTGCGGTCATTCAGGTGATTATCTAATAGTTTCTTGAAGCTATCAATGCTCCCCACTGAGACCACCGCCTGTGGAAGGGAATTCCACATCCTTGCCGCTCTTACAGTAAAGAACCCTCTACGTAGTTTAAGGTTAAACCTCTTTTCTTCTAATTGTAATGAGTGGCCACGAGTCTTATTAAACTCTCTTCTGTGAAAAAGTTTTATCCCTATTGTGGGGTCACCAGTACAGTATTTGTATATTGTGGGGTCACCAGTCCGGTATTTGTATAGTGTGGGGTCACCAGTCCGGTATTTGTATAGTGTGGGGTCACCAGTCCGGTATTTGTATATTGTGGGGTCACCAGTCCGGTATTTGTATATTGTGGGGTCACCAGTCCGGTATTTATATATTGTGGGGTCACCAGTCCGGTATTTGTATATTGTGGGGTCACCAGTCCGGTATTTGTATATTGTGGGGTCACCAGTCCGGTATTTGTATAGTGTGGGGTCACCAGTCCGGTATTTGTATATTGTGGGGTCACCAGTCCGGTATTTGCATATTGTGGGGTCACCAGTCCGGTATTTATATATTGTGGGGTCACCAGTCCGGTATTTGTATATTGTGGGGTCACCAGTCTGGTATTTGTATATTGTGGGGTCACCAGTCCGGTATTTATATAGTGTGGGGTCACCAGTCCGGTATTTATATATTGTGGGGTCACCAGTCCGGTATTTGTATATTGTGGGGTCACCAGTCCGGTATTTGTATATTGTGGGGTCACCAGTCCGGTATTTATATATTGTGGGGTCACCAGTCCGGTATTTATATATTGTGGGGTCACCAGTCCGGTATTTATATAATGAAATCATATCCCCTCTCAAGCGTCTCTTCTCCAGAGAGAATAAGTTCAGAGCTCACAACCTTTCCTCATAACTAAGATCCTCCAGACCCTTTATTAGCTTTGTTGCCCTTCTTTGTAGTCGCTCCATTTCCAGTACATCCTTCCTGAGGACTGGTGCCCAGAACTGGACAGCATACTCCAGGACTCGATTTCGACGGAGAAAACAAAGTCCGCTGGAGCCCACACACATCGAATTGTCCGACGAAATCCAGTCCGCCGGGCAAAGTCCGCTGTAAAGTCCGCTCGTGTGTACGCGGCATGAGACATTTAGGTGGCGAGACTCCACCATTACCTAAACAAGTGGTCTCCAAAGTGTGTTTGCTAACCTTTATGGGGCCCTTGAGGGATTATTCCTGCCACTGACACCAACATTCCGCTTGGTCTGAAGGACAGTAATCTGGCCCTCTCTTTAGAAAGTTTGAAGACCCCTGACCTAAGCTATGGATGGGCTAACCCTATAAACAATCTCCCAAGAGTAGAGAATTCCACAGGAATCAGCAGACAACTTTCTTGGACAACCAGTAGCCGGTGATTGGCTGAGACCTTCCCCCAGAAATGTTCACTGATCTCATCTCCTCCCCATATAACAATCAGCTACAAAGATCCTCTTCTATCTCTTCTTTCTTCTTCTACTTATTTGTACCTGGTTGTAGATTTGCTTCCATTATTTGCTTTCTCTCTCTCAGGTCAACAATGAGGAAGTAGCAATAGATTGCCGGCTCGGTCTGCAAGAGGGACGTCCGTTCTCTGGGGTGACGGCGTGTATGGATTTCTGTGCCCATGCACACAAAGACCAGCACAATCTCTACAATGGCTGCACTGTGGTAAGGAGACCATGGATCACTCCAACATACTAAAACTGGAGCACTCAGAATCAGGTGCAGCTTCTTAAGCTGGCCATTGATGGTTCAGATCTCGACCAGTTCAGCGGGGTTCGACCCATCAACCAACATGTCAGATTTTGCACACGATTATTGCCAGCGGCTATAGCCAATTGCAATAATCACTGTGTGTTCTTCTGACCGGGCGACTCTCCACGCCCCACGCCGGTAGTGTTAGAAAGAACAACAGCATGGTTGCTAATAAACTGACAATACTGTATGCATTATACTTATGCAGCAGGTGGCGCTGTAGTGTTATAGTGTATAGTTCATGTATTCTATGATATAACAGGATGCATTGTCTATCTATGTTCAGTGTACTTGTTTGTTGTTCCTGTTTCCCCATGCTATAAGACATGTTCTGATATTTCTCCATGAAAGTAAAGTTTTCTCCGCATCCAAGAAGCTTCCAGCGCATTATATCAATACTCTGCTAACAGGTTATGGGCCATGGCACCCAGCAGGCACTGGAGCAAAGAATTTTGCAAATCAGTGAGTACTGTATACAAGCTGCTGAAAGATAGGAAGCAGTTCAGATGTGAAGTTTGCAATTGCAAAGCTGAACAATGCCAGATACCAGCTGTGGAAGTTTAAACTAGAAATGCTTCTGAACAAGGACAACTTGTGGCAAGTGCTGAATACAGACAGACCCACAAATGGAGAGACGAAGTAATAGGAGAGTAAAGATAGACAGGCAAAAGTGACTATAAGCTTACTAGATGACCAGCTTATCCACATTAGAACAGAGAAAACGGCCAAAGGTATGTGGACTTCATTACAAAAACTGCATTAGCATTAAAGCTCTTTCTAAAAAGTTGCATAAAATGAGACTAGAAGAAGGCCAGCAAATGTGTGACCACGTGAAACATATGCTAGAGATCATAAAGCAGCTGCGCACCATCGGAGAGGACATCAAAGATAACCATACTGTTACCCTGCTCCTCTGCAGCCTTCCAGAGATATACACTGCTCTTATTAATGCTTTAGAAACCAGGCCCGAGCAGGAGCTGACACTGGAATATGTCAAAGGCAAATAAATTGATGAATATTACAGAAGGAAAGAAAATATGCGCCATGACAAAGCTCCTAAGATGTACAAAGGCAAAAAGCACAACAAAGAAAGCAGAGCCTGTTTTCGCTGTAAAAGGACCGATAACTTAAAACAGGACTGTTCTTTCTGGAAAGCCGAGCAGCGAAAGCTACGGCTATCAACAACAGAAAGAGTCAAAGCAACCACAGAGGAAATCGCAGACACATCATGGAGTGGCGCCTTTAAAGTGACAGAGCGACAAGCCAGGTGGTTGGTGGATAGACTCCGGAGCGACAAGTCACATGACTAGCGATGAGACCTTCTTCACAAACATGGATTACAGTGCAGAAGACAAAGTTTTCCTAGCAGAAGGTAAAGGGCGGAGCTTCCTGAACTGCATTCCACCACAAGGAGGTCACCACATTATCCCCACCATACAACCGCACCATACATCCCCACCATACATCCGCACCATACATCCGCACCATACAACCCCACCATACAACCGCACCATACAACCGCACCATACAACCGCACCATACAACCGCACCATACATCCCCACCATACATCCGCACCATACAACCCCACCATACAACCGCACCATACAACCGCACCATACAACCGCACCATACAACCGCACCATACATCCCCACCATACATCCGCACCATACATCCGCACCATACATCCGCACCATACATCCCCACCATACATCCGCACCATACATCCCCACCATACATCCGCACCATACATCCGCACCATACAACCCCACCATACAACCGCACCATACAACCGCACCATACAACCGCACCATACATCCGCACCATACAACCCCACCATACATCCCCACCATACATCCGCACCATACATCCGCACCATACATCCCCACCATACATCCCCACCATACAACCCCACCATACATCCCCACCATACAACCGCACCATACATCCCCACCATACATCCCCACCATACATCCCCACCATACATCCCCACCATACATCCCCACCATACATCCCCACCATACAACCCCACCATACATCCCCACCATACAACCGCACCATACATCCCCACCATACATCCCCACCATACAACCCCACCATACATCCCCACCATACATCCCCACCATACAACCGCACCATACAACCGCACCATACAACCGCACCATACATCCCCACCATACATCCGCACCATACAACCCCACCATACAACCGCACCATACAACCGCACCATACAACCGCACCATACAACCGCACCATACATCCCCACCATACATCCGCACCATACATCCCCACCATACAACCCGACCATACAACCGCACCATACAACCGCACCATACAACCGCACCATACAACCGCACCATACATCCGCACCATACAACCCCACCATACATCCGCACCATACATCCCCACCATACATCCGCACCATACATCCGCACCATACATCCCCACCATACAACCCCACCATACATCCGCACCATACAACCCCACCATACAACCCCACCATACATCCGCACCATACATCCGCACCATACAACCGCACCATACAACCGCACCATACATCCCCACCATACAACCGCACCATACATCCGCACCATACAACCGCACCATACAACCGCACCATACATCCCCACCATACATCCCCACCATACATCCGCACCATACAACCGCACCATACAACCGCACCATACATCCCCACCATACATCCCCACCATACATCCCCACCATACAACCGCACCATACATCCGCACCATACAACCGCACCATACAACCGCACCATACATCCCCACCATACATCCCCACCATACATCCGCACCATACAACCGCACCATACATCCGCACCATACAACCGCACCATACATCCCCACCATACATCCCCACCATACAACCACACCATACATCCCCACCATACATCCCCACCATACAACTGCACCATACATCCCCACCATACATCCCCACCATACATCCGCACCATACAACCGCACCATACAACCGCACCATACATCCCCACCATACATCCCCACCATACAACCGCACCATACATCCCCACCATACAACCGCACCATACAACCGCACCATACATCCCCACCATACAACCCCACCATACATCCCCACCATACATCCCCACCATACATCCGCACCATACATCCCCACCATACAACCGCACCATACAACCGCACCATACATCCCCACCATACAACCCCACCATACATCCCCACCATACATCCCCACCATACATCCGCACCATACATCCCCACCATACATCCCCACCATACAACCCCACCATACATCCCCACCATACATCCCCACCATACATCCGCACCATACAACCGCACCATACAACCGCACCATACATCCCCACCATACATCCCCACCATACAACCGCACCATACATCCCCACCATACAACCGCACCATACAACCGCACCATACATCCCCACCATACAACCGCACCATACATCCCCACCATACATCCCCACCATACATCCCCACCATACATCCGCACCATACATCCCCACCATACAACCGCACCATACATCCCCACCATACAACCCCACCATACATCCCCACCATACATCCCCACCATACAACCCCACCATACATCCCCACCATACAACCCCACCATACATCCCCACCATACAACCGCACCATACATCCCCACCATACATCCCCACCATACATCCCCACCATACAACCGCACCATACAACCGCACCATACATCACCACCATACATCCGCACCATACAACCCCACCATACAACCGCACCATACAACCGCACCATACATCCGCACCATACATCCCCACCATACATCCGCACCATACAACCGCACCATACAACCGCACCATACATCCGCACCATACATCCCCACCATACATCCCCACCATACATCCGCACCATACATCCCCACCATACATCCGCACCATACATCCCCACCATACATCCCCACCATACATCCGCACCATACATCCCCACCATACATCCGCACCATACAACCGCACCATACAACCGCACCATACATCCCCACCATACATCCCCACCATACATCCGCACCATACATCCCCACCATACAACCGCACCATACATCCCCACCATACAACCGCACCATACAACCGCACCATACATCCGCACCATACATCCCCACCATACATCCCCACCATACATCCCCACCATACAACCGCACCATACATCCCCACCATACATCCCCACCATACATCCCCACCATACATCCCCACCATACATCCCCACCATACATCCCCACCATACAACCGCACCATACATCCCCACCATACATCCCCACCATACATCCCCACCATACATCCCCACCATACATCCCCACCATACATCCCCACCATACATCCCCACCATACATCCCCACCATACAACCCCACCATACATCCCCACCATACATCCCCACCATACATCCCCACCATACAACCGCACCATACAACCGCACCATACATCCCCACCATACAACCGCACCATACAACCCCACCATACAACTGCACCATACATCCCCACCATACATCCGCACCATACATCCGCACCATACAACCGCACCATACAACCCCACCATACAACTGCACCATACATCCACACTATACATCCGCACCATACATCCCCACCATACAACCGCACCATACATCCGCACCATACATCCCCACCATACAACCGCACCATACATCCGCACCATACAACCACACCATACAACCGCACCATACAACAACACCATACAACCGCACCATACAACCCCACCATACAACCCCACCATACAACCGCACCATACAACCACACCATACAACCGCACCATACAACAACACCATACAACCGCACCATACAACCCCACCATACAACCGCACCATACAACCGCACCATACATCCCCACCATACAACCACACCATACAACCCCACCATACAACCACACCATACAACCCCACCATACAACCGCACCATACAACCGCACCATACAACCGCACCATACAACCCCACCATACAACCCCACCATACAACCGCACCATACAACCGCACCATACATCCCCACCATACAACCACACCATACATCCGCACCATACAACCGCACCATACATCCCCACCATACAACCCCACCATACATCCCCACCATACATCCCCACCATACATCCGCACCATACAACCCCACCATACATCCCCACCATACATCCGCACCATACATCCCCACCATACAACCGCACCATACATCCCCACCATACAACCCCACCATACAACCGCACCATACAACCGCACCATACATCCCCACCATACAACCACACCATACAACCCCACCATACATCCCCACCATACATCCCCACCATACATCCGCACCATACAACCCCACCATACATCCCCACCATACATCCGCACCATACATCCCCACCATACAACCCCACCATACATCCCCACCATACAACCGCACCATACAACTGCACCATACAACCGCACCATACATCCCCACCATACATCCCCACCATACATCCCCACCATACAACCGCACCATACAACCCCACCATACATCCCCACCATACATCCGCACCATACATCCCCACCATACATCCGCACCATACATCCCCACCATACATCCCCACCATACAACCGCACCATACAACCCCACCATACAACCCCACCATACATCCCCACCATACAACTGCACCATACAACTGCACCATACATCCCCACCATACATCCCCACCATACATCCCCACCATACAACCGCACCATACAACTGCACCATACAACCGCACCATACAACTGCACCATACAACCCCACCATACATCCGCACCATACATCCCCACCATACAACTGCACCATACACCATACAACCGCACCATACATCCCCACCATACAACCGCACCATACATCCGCACCATACAACCGCACCATACATCCCCACCATACATCCGCACCATACATCCCCACCATACAACTGCACCATACACCATACAACCGCACCATACATCCCCACCATACAACCGCACCATACATCCGCACCATACAACCGCACCATACATCCCCACCATATATCCCCACCATACATCCGCACCATACAACCGCACCATACATCCCCACCATATATCCCCACCATACAACTGCACCATACAACCCCACCATACATCCGCACCATACATCCCCACCATACAACTGCACCATACACCATACAACCGCACCATACATCCCCACCATACAACCGCACCATACATCCGCACCATACAACCGCACCATACATCCCCACCATATATCCCCACCATACATCCGCACCATACAACCGCACCATACATCCCCACCATATATCCCCACCATACAACCGCACCATACAACCGCACCATACAACCGCACCATAAAACCGCACCATACAACATACAACCACACCATAAAACCCCACCATACATCCCCACCATACAACCGCACCATACAACTGCACCATACAACCGCACCATACAACCCCACCATACATCCCCACCATACAACCGCACCATACAACCGCACCATACAACCCCACCATACATCCCCACCATACAACTGCACCATACATCCCCACCATACAACCCCACCATACATCCCCACCATACAACCGCACCATACATCCGCACCATACAACCGCACCATACATCCCCACCATACAACCGCACCATACAACCACACCATACAACCACACCATACATCCCCACCATACATCCGCACCATACAACCTCACCATACAACCGCACCATACAACCGCACCATACAGCCCCACCATACATCCCCACCATACATCCGCACCATACAACCGCACCATACATCCCCACCATACATCCGCACCATACAACCACACCATTCAACCGCACCATACAACCGCACCATACAGCCCCACCATACAACCGCACCATACATCCGCACCATACAACTGCACCATACAACCGCACCATACAACCCCACCATACAACCCCACCATACAACCCCACCATACATCCCCACCATACAACCGCACCATACATCCCCACCATACAACCGCACCATACATCCCCACCATACAACCGCACCATACATCCCTACCATACAACCGCACCATACAACCCCACCATACAACAACACCATACAACCGCACCATACATCCCCACCATACAACTGCACCATACAACCCCACCATACAACCGCACCATACAACCCCACCATACAACCGCACCATACAACAACACCATACAACCGCACCATACATCCCCACCATACAACCGCACCATACATCCCCACCATACAACCGCACCATACAACCCCACCATACATCCCCACCATACATCCCCACCATACAACTGCACCATACATCCCCACCATACAACTGCACCATACAACCCCACCATACAACCGCACCATACATCCCCACCATACAACCCCACCATACATCCCCACCATACAACTGCACCATACAACCCCACCATACAACCCCACCATACAACCCCACCATACAACCGCACCATACATCCCCACCATACAACCCCACCATACAACCCCACCATACAACCACACCATACAACCGCACCATACAACCCCACCATACATCCCCACCATACATCCCCACCATACAACCCCACCATACATCCGCACCATACAACCGCACCATACATCCCCACCATACAACCCCACCATACAACCGCACCATACAACCGCACCATACATCCGCACCATACAACCGCACCATACATCCCCACCATACATCCCCACCATACATCCCCACCATACAACCGCACCATACATCCCCACCATACAACTGCACCATACATCCCCACCATACAACTGCACCATACATCCGCACCATACATCCCCACCATACAACCACACCATACAACCCCACCATACAACCGCACCATACAACCCCACCATACATCCCCACCATACAACCCCACCATACAACCGCACCATACAACCGCACCATACAACATACAACCGCACCATACATCCCCACCATACAACCGCACCATACAACCCCACCATACATCCCCACCATACAACCGCACCATACATCCCTACCATACAACTGCACCATACATCCCCACCATACATCCCCACCATACAACCGCACCATACAACCGCACCATACAACCGCACCATACATCCCCACCATACAACCACACCATACAACCCCACCATACAACCGCACCATACAACCCCACCATACATCCCCACCATACAACCCCACCATACATCCCCACCATACAACCCCACCATACATCCCCACCATACAACCCCACCATACAACCGCACCATACATCCGCACCATACATCCCCACCATACAACCCCACCATACATCCCCACCATACAACCCCACCATACAACCCCACCATACATCCGCACCATACAACCGCACCATACAACCGCACCATACAACATACAACCCCACCATACATCCCCACCATACAACCCCACCATACATCCCCACCATACAACCGCACCATACAACCGCACCATACAACCGCACCATACAACCACACCATACAACCCCACCATACATCCCCACCATACAACCGCACCATACAACCGCACCATACAACATACAACCGCACCATACATCCGCACCATACAACCCCACCATACAACTGCACCATACAATCGCACCATACAACCGCACCATACATCCCCACCATACATCCCCACCATACAACCGCACCATACAACCCCACCATACAACAACACCATACAACCGCACCATACAACATACAACTGCACCATACAACCGCACCATACATCCCCACCATACAACCGCACCATACACCATACAACCGCACCATACATCCCCACCATACAACCGCACCATACATCCCCACCATACAACCGCACCATACAACTGCACCATACAACCGCACCATACATCCCCACCATACATCCGCACCATACATCCCCACCATACAACTGCACCATACAACCGCACCATACATCCCCACCATACAACCGCACCATACACCATACAACCGCACCATACATCCCCACCATACAACCGCACCATACATCCCCACCATACATCCCCACCATACAACCGCACCATACATCCCCACCATACATCCCCACCATACATCCGCACCATACATCCGCACCATACATCCCCACCATACAACAACACCATACAACCGCACCATACAACATACAACTGCACCATACAACCGCACCATACATCCCCACCATACATCCCCACCATACATCCGCACCATACAACCGCACCATACATCCCCACCATACATCCCCACCATACATCCGCACCATACAACCGCACCATACATCCCCACCATACAACCCCACCATACATCCCCACCACATCCCCACCATACAACCCCACCATACATCCCCACCATACAACCGCACCATACAACATACAACTGCACCATACAACCGCACCATACAACCCCACCATACAACCACACCATACAACCCCACCATACAACCGCACCATACATCCCCACCATACAACCGCACCATACAACCGCACCATACAACCGCACCATACATCCCCACCATACATCCGCACCATACAACCGCACCATACAACCGCACCATACAACCGCACCATACACCATACAACTGCACCATACAACCGCACCATACAACCACACCATACAACCCCACCATACAACCGCACCATACATCCCCACCATACAACCGCACCATACAACCGCACCATACAACCGCACCATACATCCCCACCATACATCCGCACCATACAACCGCACCATACAACCGCACCATACAACCGCACCATACACCATACAACCGCACCATACAACCCCACCATACAACCACACCATACAACCCCACCATACAACCGCACCATACATCCCCACCATACATCCGCACCATACAACCGCACCATACAACCACACCATACAACCGCACCATACATCCCCACCATACAACCGCACCATACAACCGCACCATACATCCCCACCATACAACATACAACTGCACCATACAACCGCACCATACAACCCCACCATACAACCACACCATACAACCGCACCAAACATCCCCACCATACATCCCCACCATACAACCGCACCATACAACCGCACCATACAACCCCACCATACAACCGCACCATACAACCGCACCATACAACCACACCATACAACCGCACCATACAACAACACCATACAACCGCACCATACAACCGCACCATACATCCCCACCATACAACCGCACCATACATCCCCACCATACATCCCCACCATACAACCGCACCATACAACCCCACCATACAACCCCACCATACAACCGCACCATACAACCGCACCATACATCCCCACCATACATCCGCACCATACAACCGCACCATACAACAACACCATACAACCGCACCATACAACCCCACCATACAACCCCACCATACAACCGCACCATACAACCGCACCATACAACCGCACCATACAACCCCACCATACAACCCCACCATACAACCGCACCATACAACCGCACCATACAACCACACCATACAACCGCACCATACAACAACACCATACAACCGCACCATACAACCCCACCATACAACCCCACCATACAACCGCACCATACATCCCCACCATACAACCCCACCATACAACCGCACCATACAACCGCACCATACATCCCCACCATACAACCACACCATACAACCCCACCATACAACAACACCGTACAACCGCACCATACATCCCCACCATACAACCGCACCATACAACCGTACCATACAACCCCACCATACATCCCCACCATACATCCGCACCATACATCCCCACCATACAACCCCACCATACATCCCCACCATACAACCGCACCATACAACTGCACCATACAACCGCACCATACATCCCCACCATACATCCCCACCATACATCCCCACCATACAACCGCACCATACATCCCCACCATACAACCGCACCATACAACCCCACCATACAACCCCACCATACATCCCCACCATACAACCACACCATACAACTGCACCATACAACTGCACCATACATCCCCACCATACAACTGCACCCTACATCCCCACCATACATCCCCACCATACAACCGCACCATACAACCGCACCATACATCCCCACCATACAACTGCACCCTACATCCCCACCATACATCCCCACCATACAACCGCACCATACAACTGCACCATACAACCGCACCATACAACCGCACCATACAACTGCACCATACAACCCCACCATACATCCGCACCATACATCCCCACCATACAACTGCACCATACACCATACAACCGCACCATACATCCCCACCATACAACCGCACCATACAACCGCACCATACATCCGCACCATACATCCCCACCATACATCCGCACCATACAACCGCACCATACATCCCCACCATATATCCCCACCATACATCCCCACCATACATCCGCACCATACATCCCCACCATACAACCGCACCATAAAACCGCACCATACAACATACAACCACACCATAAAACCCCACCATACATCCCCACCATACAACTGCACCATACATCCCCACCATACAACCCCACCATACATCCGCACCATACAACCGCACCATACATCCGCACCATACAACCGCACCATACATCCCCACCATACATCCGCACCATACAACCGCACCATACATCCGCACCATACAACCGCACCATACATCCCCACCATACATCCCCACCATACATCCCCACCATACAACCCCACCATACAACTGCACCATACATCCCCACCATACATCCCCACCATACATCCGCACCATACATCCGCACCATACAACCGCACCATACAACCGCACCATACATCCCCACCATACATCCCCACCATACATCCCCACCATACATCCCCACCATACATCCCCACCATACAACCGCACCATACATCCCCACCATACAACCGCACCATACAACCGCACCATACATCCGCACCATACAACCGCACCATACATCCCCACCATACATCCCCACCATACATCCCCACCATACAACCGCACCATACATCCCCACCATACAACCGCACCATACAACCGCACCATACAACCACACCATACATCCCCACCATACATCCGCACCATACAACCACACCATACATCCGCACCATACAACCGCACCATACATCCCCACCATACATCCGCACCATTCAACCGCACCATACAACCGCACCATACAACCGCACCATACATCCGCACCATACATCCCCCACCATACATCCCCACCATACATCCGCACCATACAACCCCACCATACAACCGCACCATACATCCCCACCATACATCCCCACCATACAACCGCACCATACATCCCCACCATACAACCGCACCATACAACCGCACCATACATCCCCACCATACATCCCCACCATACAACCGCACCATACATCCCCACCATACAACCGCACCATACAACCGCACCATACATCCCCACCATACATCCCCACCATACATCCGCACCATACATCCCCACCATACAACCGCACCATACATCCCCACCATACAACCGCACCATACATCCCCACCATACATCCCCACCATACAACTGCACCATACCACATACAACCCCACCATACATCCGCACCATACAACCCCACCATACATCCCCACCATACATCCCCACCATACATCCCCACCATACAACCGCACCATACATCCCCACCATACAACCGCACCATACAACCGCACCATACATCCCCACCATACATCCCCACCATACAACCCCACCATACAACCGCACCATACAACCGCACCATACAACATACAACCCCACCATACATCCCCACCATACATCCCCACCATACAACCGCACCATACATCCCCACCATACAACCGCACCATACAACCGCACCATACATCCGCACCATACAACCGCACCATACATCCCCACCATACATCCCCACCATACATCCGCACCATACAACCGCACCATACATCCCCACCATACAACCGCACCATACAACCGCACCATACAACCACACCATACATCCCCACCATACATCCGCACCATACAACCCCACCATACATCCGCACCATACAACCGCACCATACATCCCCACCATACATCCGCACCATACAACCACACCATTCAACCGCACCATACAACCGCACCATACAACCGCACCATACATCCGCACCATACAACTGCACCATACAACCGCACCATACAACCCCACCATACAACCCCACCATACATCCCCACCATACAACCGCACCATACATCCCCACCATACAACCGCACCATACAACCGCACCATACATCCCCACCATACATCCCCACCATACATCCACACCATACATCCCCACCATACAACCGCACCATACATCCCCACCATACATCCGCACCATACATCCCCACCATACATCCCCACCATACATCCGCACCATACATCCCCACCATACATCCCCACCATACATCCCCACCATACATCCCCACCATACATCCGCACCATACATCCCCACCATACATCCACACCATACATCCCCACCATACATCCCCACCATACATCCGCACCATACATCCCCACCATACAACCGCACCATACATCCGCACCATACAACCCCACCATACATCCCCACCATACATCCCCACCATACATCCCCACCATACAACCGCACCATACATCCCCACCATACAACCGCACCATACAACCGCACCATACATCCCCACCATACATCCCCACCATACAACCCCACCATACAACCGCACCATACAACCGCACCATACAACCCCACCATACATCCCCACCATACATCCCCACCATACAACCGCACCATACATCCGCACCATACAACCGCACCATACATCCCCACCATACATCCCCACCATACATCCGCACCATACAACCGCACCATACAACCGCACCATACATCCCCACCATACATCCGCACCATACAACCGCACCATACATCCCCACCATACATCCGCACCATACAACCGCACCATACATCCCCACCATACATCCCCACCATACATCCCCACCATACAACTGCACCATACCACATACAACCCCACCATACATCCCCACCATACATCCCCACCATACATCCCCACCATACAACCGCACCATACATCCCCACCATACAACCGCACCATACAACCGCACCATACATCCCCACCATACATCCCCACCATACATCCGCACCATACAACCGCACCATACAACCCCACCATACATCCCCACCATACATCCCCACCATACAACCGCACCATACAACCCCACCATACAACAACACCATACAACCGCACCATACATCCCCACCATACAACTGCACCATACAACCCCACCATACAACCGCACCATACAACCCCACCATACAACAACACCATACAACCGCACCATACATCCCCACCATACAACCGCACCATACATCCCCACCATACAACCGCACCATACAACCCCACCATACATCCCCACCATACATCCCCACCATACATCCCCACCATACAACAACACCATACAACCGCACCATACATCCCCACCATACAACTGCACCATACAACCCCACCATACAACCGCACCATACAACCCCACCATACAACCGCACCATACATCCCCACCATACAACTGCACCATACAACCCCACCATACAACCGCACCATACATCCCCACCATACAACTGCACCATACAACCCCACCATACAACCGCACCATACATCCCCACCATACAACCCCACCATACAACCCCACCATACAACCGCACCATACATCCCCACCATACAACCCCACCATACAACCCCACCATACAACCACACCATACAACCGCACCATACAACCCCACCATACATCCCCACCATACATCCCCACCATACAACCCCACCATACAACCCCACCATACAACCACACCATACAACCGCACCATACAACCCCACCATACATCCGCACCATACAACCGCACCATACATCCCCACCATACAACCCCACCATACAACCGCACCATACAACCGCACCATACATCCGCACCATACAACCGCACCATACATCCCCACCATACATCCCCACCATACATCCCCACCATACAACCGCACCATACATCCCCACCATACATCCCCACCATACATCCCCACCATACATCCGCACCATACATCCCCACCATACAACCGCACCATACATCCCCACCATACATCCCCACCATACAACCGCACCATACATCCCCACCATACATCCCCACCATACATCCCCACCATACAACCGCACCATACATCCCCACCATACATCCCCACCATACAACCGCACCATACAACCGCACCATACATCCCCACCATACATCCCCACCATACAACTGCACCATACATCCGCACCATACATCCCCACCATACAACCACACCATACAACCCCACCATACAACCGCACCATACAACCCCACCATACATCCCCACCATACAACCCCACCATACAACCGCACCATACAACCGCACCATACAACATACAACCGCACCATACATCCCCACCATACAACCGCACCATACAACCCCACCATACATCCCCACCATACAACCGCACCATACAACCGCACCATACAACCGCACCATACAACCCCACCATACAACCGCACCATACAACCCCACCATACATCCCCACCATACAACCGCACCATACAACCGCACCATACAACCGCACCATACATCCCCACCATACAACCACACCATACAACCCCACCATACAACCGCACCATACAACCCCACCATACATCCCCACCATACAACCCCACCATACATCCCCACCATACAACCCCACCATACAACCGCACCATACAACCGCACCATACAACATACAACCCCACCATACATCCCCACCATACAACCCCACCATACATCCCCACCATACAACCGCACCATACAACCGCACCATACAACCGCACCATACAACCACACCATACAACCCCACCATACATCCCCACCATACAACCGCACCATACAACCGCACCATACAACATACAACCGCACCATACATCCGCACCATACAACCCCACCATACAACTGCACCATACAATCGCACCATACAACCGCACCATACATCCCCACCATACAACCGCACCATACAACCCCACCATACAACAACACCATACAACCGCACCATACAACCGCACCATACAACATACAACTGCACCATACAACCGCACCATACATCCCCACCATACAACCGCACCATACACCATACAACCGCACCATACATCCCCACCATACAACCGCACCATACATCCCCACCATACAACCGCTCCATACAACTGCACCATACAACCGCACCATACATCCCCACCATACATCCGCACCATACATCCCCACCATACATCCGCACCATACAACTGCACCATACAACCACACCATACATCCCCACCATACAACCGCACCATACACCATACAACCGCACCATACATCCCCACCATACAACCGCACCATACATCCCCACCATACATCCCCACCATACAACCGCACCATACATCCCCACCATACATCCCCACCATACATCCGCACCATACATCCCCACCATACATCCGCACCATACAACCGCACCATACAACCCCACCATACAACCGCACCATACAACATACAACTGCACCATACAACCGCACCATACAACCCCACCATACAACCACACCATACAACCCCACCATACAACCGCACCATACATCCCCACCATACATCCCCACCATACAACCGCACCATACAACCGCACCATACAACCGCACCATACATCCCCACCATACATCCGCACCATACAACCGCACCATACAACCGCACCATACATCCCCACCATACAACCGCACCATACAACATACAACTGCACCATACAACCGCACCATACAACCCCACCATACAACCACACCATACAACCACACCATACAACCCCACCATACAACCACACCATACAACCGCACCATACAACCGCACCATACAACCGCACCATACATCCGCACCATACATCCCCACCATACAACCGCACCATACAACCCCACCATACAACCACACCATACAACCCCACCATACAACCGCACCATACAACCGCACCATACATCCGCACCATACATCCCCACCATACAACCGCACCATACAACCCCACCATACAACCACACCATACAACCCCACCATACAACCGCACCATACAACCCCACCATACATCCCCACCATACAACCGCACCATACAACCCCACCATACAACCACACCATACAACCCCACCATACAACCGCACCATACAACCACACCATACAACCGCACCATACATCCCCACCATACATCCCCACCATACATCCCCACCATACAACCGCACCATACATCCCCACCATACAACCGCACCATACAACATACAACCCCACCATACATCCCCACCATACATCCCCACCATACATCCCCACCATACAACCGCACCATACATCGACTCCATACAACCGCACCATACAACCGCACCATACAACATACAACCGCACCATACAACCACACCATACATCCGCACCATACAACCGCACCATACATCCCCACCATACATCCGCACCATACAACCGCACCATACAACCGCACCATACAACCGCACCATACATCCCCACCATACATCCCCACCATACATCCCCACCACACATCCGCACCATACAACCGCACCATACATCCCCACCATACATCCGCACCATACAACTGCACCATACAACCGCACCATACAACCGCACCATACATCCCCACCATACATCCCCACCATACAATCGCACCATACATCCCCACCATACAACCGCACCATACAACCGCACCAAACAACCGCACCATACAACCCCACCATACAATCGCACCATACATCCCCACCACACATCCCCACCATACATCCGCACCATACAACCGCACCATACAACCGCACCATACAATCGCACCATACATCCCCACCATACATCCCCACCATACATCCGCACCATACAACCGCACCATACATCCCCACCATACATCCCCACCATACATCGACTCCATACATCCGCACCATATAACCGCACCATACAACCGCACCATACAACATACAACTGCACCATACATCCCCACCATACATCCGCACCATACATCCGCACCATACAACCACACCATACATCCCCACCATACAACCGCACCATACCACATACAACCGCACCATACATCCCCACCATACATCCCCACCATACATCCCCACCATACAACCGCACCATACAACCGCACCATACAACCGCACCATACCACATACAACCGCACCATACATCCCCACCATACATCCCCACCATACATCCCCACCATACATCCCACCATACAACCGCACCATACATCCCCACCATACAACCGCACCATACATCCCCACCATGCATCCCCACCATGCATCCCCTCCATACATCCCCACCATACAACCGCACCAAACAACCGCACCATACAACCGCACCATACATCCCCACCATACAACCGCACCATACATCCCCACCATACATCCCCACCATACAACCGCACCATACATCCCCACCATACATCCCCACCATACATCCCACCATACAACCGCACCATACATCCCCACCATACAACCGCACCATACATCCCCACCATACATCCCCACCATACATCCCACCATACAACCACACCATACATCCCCACCATACATCCCCACCATACAACCGCACCATACAACCGCACCAAACAACCGCACCATACAACCGCACCATACATCCCCACCATACAATCGCACCATACAACCGCACCATACATCCCCACCATACAATCGCACCATACAACCGCACCATACATCCCCACCATACATCCCCACCATACAACCGCACCATACAACCGCACCAAACATCCCCACCATACATCCCCACCATACAACCGCACCATACAACCGCACCATACAACCGCACCATACATCCCCACCATACATCCCCACCATACATCCCCACCATACATCCCCACCATACAACCGCACCATACATCCGCACCATACAACCCCACCATACAACCGCACCATACAACCGCACCATACACCATACACTCCTGAACAAAGCGGTGTAGCAGAAAGGAAGAATCGCACTCTCATAGAAATGGCCAGGTGCATGTTGTCAGATGCCGACCTACCTCACAAGTACCGGGGAGAAGCATTCATGACTGCAACCTACCTACAGAACAGACTACCATCAAGAGCCATCAAAAGTACTCCATTTGAACTTTGGCATGGATCAAAGCCTCACAGTATACTTGAACCAACATCCTGGGAAGACAGAAAAACTGCCAAAATGTGAAGCCAATAAATGGAGAGAAGCAGCAGAAGAAGAATTAAAGTCACTTCAAGAAAATAAAACCTGGACACTCGCAGAGCTCCCTCCTAAACACAATTCTAGGAAGTAAGTGGACTTTCAAAGTAAAGTCAGACGCAGAATGGAATATCCACAAATACAAAGCCAGACTAGTTGCCAAGGGTTCCTCGCAGAAATTCGGTGAAGATTACAATGAAACATTCGCTCCCGTCGTAAAACACTCCACCATTAGAGCAATTCTTAGCATTGCAGCCGGGAACGGCATGCAAGTCAAACACCTAGACGTTAAAACTGCTTTCCTATATGGAGACATTAAGGAAGATCTCTACTTGGAGCAACCACCAGGGTTCCGGCAAGGAGACAACATTGTGTGTAAACTTCAGAAGAGCATCTACAGCCTTAAGCAATCTGCAAGGATGTGGAATGAGAAAGTGAATGAAGTGCTAACTAGAGAGGGATTGTCAAGAAGTAAAGCAGACCCCTGTCTCTACTCCAAGAAGACCGATGGATATACATCCTTATCTATGTTGGTGACATTATAACCTGTTTTGAACAAGAAGGAAATTACAATCGGATAGTTCACAAGCAGAAAGAAAATTTTGAAGTCAAAGAACTTGGGAACATTCGCTACTATCTGAGAATCCAAATAGGGAGAGAAGAAGATAGAAGTTATCTTCTCAACCAATCTCTGAAAATCTCCGAAATCTTGGAACAATTCTATATGCAAGATGCAAAGGAAGTGAAAACTCCGATGGAGCAGAAAACTTGCTACCCAACAATGACACGTATCGCAGAGCAATTGGTAAGCTGCTATATGTTGCCACTGTGACAAAACCGGATGTAGCCGCAGCAGTGGGCATACTATGCAGGGAAGTCTCAGCTCCCTGTCAGCGTGATTGGAACGCAGTGAAGAGAGGGATACAATACATCAAAGGAACAATTCAGATGAAGGTACGGTTACCAGCAACATCCAATCCAAAACTGGTTGGATATGTGGATGCTGATTGGGCCGGGGACTGCACAGACCGCAAATCCACAAGCGGATTCATCTTCCAGTATGAGGATGGAACCATAAGTTGGTCTAGTCGAAAGTAAACAAATGTCGCTCTATCTTCAATTGAAGCAGAGTACATTGCAGCAGCACACGCTTGTCATGAAGTGATATGGATTTGTCAACTTTTTGTGGACATTGGGATAGACATGTCAAAACCAATTCCCATTTTTGAAGACAACCAGGGATGTATAAAGCTTACGCAATCAGAAGGGTCAATCCTGGGACCAAACACATCAACGTCAAGTATCACCTACTGAGGGACAATCAAGAGCAAGGTGTTATTGACATTCAATACTGCCCATCAGAGGAGATGACTGCTGATTCACTCACCAAGCCTTTGTTGAAGGAATGTCATAATTATATCTAGAAGAAACTGAATGTAATTTGGCAAAGCTCATGCTGTTGAGAAGGGGTGTTGGAAAGAACAACAGCATTGTTGCTAATAAACTGACAATACTGTATGCATTATACCTATCTATGCAGCAGGTGGTGCTGTAGTATTAGAGTGTAAAGTTCATGTATTCTATGATATACCAGGATGTATTGTCTATCTATGTTCAGTGTACTTGTTTGTTCCTGTTTCTTCATGCTGTGAGACATGTTCTGATATTTCTCCATGAAAGTAAAGTATTCTCTGCATCCAAGAAGTTTTCAGCGCATTATATCAATACTCTGATAACAGGGAGAACACAATAGCTACGCGGGAGGGATTCCCCCATCAACACTGACTGTGTTGATGGGGAATGGAGTGATTTTCTTTCTTACAACTCGTGGTTGCAGGAAGGAAAATCACACCATCTATGGCCAGCTTAACGTCAGATTGTTCAATTAAGCTTTGCCAAAAAGCTGCACCAGAGTTTACACTCCCCAGTTTTAGTAAGACCCCTTTCACACTGGGGAGGACGGGCGTTGACTGTAAAACGCCTCTAGTTTTCGCGGCGCTTTACCATCATTTTAGCGGTTCTATTTGGCTCACAGGACTTTTTTTAACGTCCTGCCAGGGCAGTGTCCCAGTGTGACTGCACTCTGGCTTTCACATTGGGAATGCAGGGGATTCATTGTACTGCTAATGCTACATCATACAAGGAATTGGCGGGATTTACTAAGGCCAGGACCACACATATGTGAATTGGATGCCGGTTTCCTCGCATTCAATTCTCATGGCATCTGAGTGTGACCGGCTCTCAGTGGAGCCGTTTCACACAAATCCGGGGAGGCTGCGGTCCAGATTAAAAAAGGGTCCAGTGCGTGTTTGGGTCTGGTTCTGGTGCAAATTCAGACAAAAATTCGGACCTGAATCGCACCTGAACCAGTGAACAAACACGCACCGAACCTCAGGCACGAACCCGGCCTAAAACTGGAGCACACAGAATCTGGTGCTGCTGTGCATAGTAACCAATCAGATTTTTTAATGGTGGGGTTACTATGCACAGTTGCACCAGATTTTCTGTGCTCCAGTTTCAGCGACAGTCCCCTCCCTCAATTGTAGACAGTTGTGTTCCTCCAACCTTGTGGTAATAGTGTGGTGAAGACTCTTTTCTGTTCCACCATGACTGTGCCCCCCCTGTGTGCAAGGCCAAGTCCGTAAAGACATGACTGTTCCCACCCCCCACCCGTGTACAAAGCCAGCTCCATAAAGACATGGAACTCCAGTGTCCTGTACAAAGCCCTGACCTCATCCCTAATGAACACCTTTCTATTCATGCATGGAGCGCCTCACCTACCACCTCAATTTCAACCCCACTGAACACCTTACTATTCGTGCATGGTGTTCCTCACCTACCACCACAACGTCAACCCTACTGAGTACCTTTCTATTCAGCATGGTGTTCCTCACCTACCACCA
Organism: Lithobates septentrionalis; assembly: GCA_037952835.1. Taxonomy (NCBI): domain Eukaryota; kingdom Metazoa; phylum Chordata; class Amphibia; order Anura; family Ranidae; genus Lithobates; species Lithobates septentrionalis. The sequence goes on along the minus strand of JBBDGP010006070.1, from coordinate 11,101 downwards.
CAACGTCAACCCTACTGAGTACCTTTCTATTCAGCATGGTGTTCCTCACCTACTACCACAACTTCAACCCTACTGAGTACCTTTCTATTCAGCATGGTGTTCCTCACCTACCACCACAACGTCAACCCTACTGAACACCTTTCTATTCACACATGGTGTTCCTCACCTACCACCACAACGTCAACCCTACTGAGTACCTTTCTATTCAGCATGGTGTTCCTCACCTACCACCACAACGTCAACCCTACTGAGTACCTTTCTATTCAGCATGGTGTCTCTCACCTACCACCACAACGTCAACCCTACTGAGTACCTTTCTATTTACATATGGTATTCTTCACCTACCACCACAACGTCAACCCCACTGAACAACTTTCTATTCACGCATGGTGTCTCTCACCTACCACCACAACTTCAACCCTACTGAGCACCTTCCTATTCACGCATGGTGTTCCTCACCTACCACCACAACTTCAACCCTACTGAACAACTTTCTATTCACGCATGGTGTTCCTCACCTACCACCACAATCTAAACCCTACTGAAGACCTTTCTATTCACGCATGGCAATCCTCACCTACCACCACAACTTTAACTCTACTGAACAACTTTCTATTCATGCATGGTGTTCCTCACTTACCGCCACAACTTAAACCCTACTGAGTACCTTTCTATTCATGCATGGTGTTCCTCGCCTACCACCACAACTTCAACCCTACTGAACACCTTTCTATTCACGCATGATGTTCCTCACCGCCACAACTTCAACCCTACTGAGCACATTTCTATTCACATATGATGTTCCTCACCTACCACCACAACTTCAACCCTACTGAACACCTTTCCATACACGCTTGGTGTTCCTCACCTACCACCACAACTTCAACCCTACTGAGTACCTTTCTATTCAGCATGGTGTTCCTCACCTACCACCACAACTTCAACCCTACTGAGTACCTTTCTATTCAGCATGGTGTTCCTCACCTACCACCACAACGTCAACCCTACTGAACACCTTTCTATTCACACATGGTGTTCCTCACCTACCACCACAACGTCAACCCTACTGAGTACCTTTCTATTCAGCATGGTGTTCCTCACCTACCACCACAACGTCAACCCTACTGAGTACCTTTCTATTCAGCATGGTGTCTCTCACCTACCACCACAACGTCAACCCTACTGAGTACCTTTCTATTTACATATGGTATTCTTCACCTACCACCACAACGTCAACCCCACTGAACAACTTTCTATTCACGCATGGTGTCTCTCACCTACCACCACAACTTCAACCCTACTGAGCACCTTCCTATTCACGCATGGTGTTCCTCACCTACCACCACAACTTCAACCCTACTGAACAACTTTCTATTCACGCATGGTGTTCCTCACCTACCACCACAATCTAAACCCTACTGAAGACCTTTCTATTCACGCATGGCAATCCTCACCTACCACCACAACTTTAACTCTACTGAACAACTTTCTATTCATGCATGGTGTTCCTCACTTACCGCCACAACTTAAACCCTACTGAGTACCTTTCTATTCATGCATGGTGTTCCTCGCCTACCACCACAACTTCAACCCTACTGAACACCTTTCTATTCACGCATGATGTTCCTCACCGCCACAACTTCAACCCTACTGAGCACATTTCTATTCACATATGATGTTCCTCACCTACCACCACAACTTCAACCCTACTGAACACCTTTCCATACACGCTTGGTGTTCCTCACCTACCACCACAACTTCAACCCTACTGAGTACCTTTCTATTCAGCATGGTGTTCCTCACCTACCACCACAACTTCAACCCTACTGAGTACCTTTCTATTCAGCATGGTGTTCCTCACCTACCACCACAACTTCAACCCTACTGAGTACCTTTCTATTCAGCATGGTGTTCCTCACCTACCACCACAACGTCAACCCTACTGAGTACCTTTCTATTCAGCATGGTGTTCCTCACCTACCACCACAACGTCAACCCTACTGAGTACCTTTCTATTCACATATGGTATTCTTCACCTACCACCACAACGTCAACCCCACTGAACAACTTTCTATTCACGCATGGTGTTCCTCACCTACCACCACAACTTTAACCCTACTGAACAACTTTCTATTCACGCATGGTGTTCCTCACTTACCGCCACAACTTCAACCCTACTGAGTACCTTTCTATTCAGCATGGTGTTCCTCACTCACCGCCACAACCTCAACCCTACTGAGTACCTTTCTATTCATGCATGGTGTTCCTCACCTACCACCACAACTTCAACCCTACTGAGTACCTTTCTATTCAGCATGGTGTTCCTCACTCACCGCCACAACCTCAACCCTACTGAGTACCTTTCTATTCAGCATGGTGTTCCTCACCTACCACCACAACTTCAACCCTACTGAACACCTTTCTATTCACATATGGTGTTCCTCACCTACCACCACAACTTCAACCCTACTGAACACCTTTGGGATGAACTGGAATGTTGACTGCAGGCCAGGTCTTTTTTTTTTTGGTGCCCAACGTGAGGTAGATAGAGTGGAGATGGATTAGAATCTCTGTCAGGTTCTTATTGCTGCCTGCGCCCCGGTTGAGGGGAATTCCTCTCACACATTTTGCCAATCACCAGAGTCACCAGGAAACAATGTAATGGGTTGATGCAAAGTTTTTTGCTTTAACCCCAACAGGAAAAGAAAGAAAATCTTCCAATGGGGACACTTGTTCCTGTGACAATTGTCTAAAGGGCATTTCCCAATGGAAAGATATTCTCTCACTTCCTGTAGAGTCTACAGGACTGAAAATGGAAGGAAATCTCTTTTATGAGAAACGGTTGGCAAAAAGGAAAAAGAAACTGACAGTGTTTTACCCTTCCCCACTCTATCAAGAGTTTTAGCTTCAGATATTCTTTTCCATTCCTGAGTGAAGACCAGTCATCAGGGTTTGCAGTAACTATTGAAGTCTATGGGGTCCAGTATCTCAGGATTGCCCAGGTGGGTGATCCACAGTTGTTATGTTCTATGGGATGGAGATAACCCCCGTCTGTCTTCTGTGTAGGTCTGCACCCTGACGAAGGAGGACAACAGGATGGTGGGGAAAATTGCTGAAGATGAACAGCTCCATGTGCTACCTCTTTACAAGATCTGCAGTACAGACGAGTTCGGGAGTGAGGAGGCCCAGGAAGAGAAGATCAGGAAAGGAGGACTACAGGTGCTCAGCTCCTTCCCTCGAGAGGTCCGCAAGCTTCCCGAACCCGCCAAGTCCTGCAGGCAGAGGCAGCTAGAAGCCAAGAAGGCCGCTGCTGAGAAGAAGAAGCTCCAGAAAGAGAAACTGACAACACCAGATAAACCCAAGCAGGAGCCGGAAGACCTGAAACTCAACCAGCAGAACCTAGGTATGGTATGTCCTGGTATGAACTGAACTCTGTGTAGGTGTCAGGACCTTCACTGTATAGACATCAGAAGACATTTGTGGGCAGTAGATGATGCTAAGGGCAAATGTTGGCTTTCAGTGTTCCTCTGAAATCTTCCCATTTTCTATTCCTTCCAGTGCCAAGCTTTACCACATGCCAGTGGCTGGCTGGAACAGAGCCAGGACAAGGGGTGGGCAGGAGGGGCATCTGGGCTGGGCACAGCGAAGCAAAGGGGCAAAGATGGTGTCACGTACCTGGTAGGTGGAGCCCGGAATGCAGAGAACGGCCTCTCGTATACCTCTGACTTAAGAACCCCTGAAGGTGTGAACAGGGACTCGAAAGTACAGAGGGGCACAAGTGCCTGACTGGAACACTGAAGCAGAAGGCAGGATCCTGTAGTCAGCAGGGAGGTGCACTGTAGTCCCGTAGCAGGTTGCAGACAGCAGGGAGGTGCACTGTAGTCCCGTAGCAGGTTGCAGACAGCAGGGAGGTGCACTGTAGTCCCGTAGCAGGTTGCAGACAGCAGGGAGGTGCACTGTAGTCCCGTAGCAGGTTGCAGACAGCAGGGAGGTGCACTGTAGTCCCGTAGCAGGTTGCAGACAGCAGGGAGGTGCACTGTAGACCCGTAGCAGGTTGCAGACAGCAGGGAGGTGCACTGTAGTCCCGTAGCAGGTTGCAGACAGCAGGGAGGTGCACTGTAGTCCCGTAGTAGGTTGCAGACAGCAGGGAGGTGCACTGTAGTCCCGTAGCAGGTTGCAGACAGCAGGGAGGTGCACTGTAGTCCCGTAGCAGGTTGCAGACAGCAGGGAGGTGCAGACAAGCCGGGTCAAGGTACTGGCGAGCAGATCAGGTACAGAAGGGCAAACCAAGAGAATAGTCAGAGTCCAAGCCAAGACCGGGGCGGGCAGCAAGCAGGTAAGTCAGGAACAAGCCAAGTAAATACTGGATACAGGAAAACTGGTAACAAGGTAGCAGGGGTCTCAGGAAACGCTGTAGACCGGACAGCAAGGCAGCATTGAAACAGTCTTCTTTAAATAGCCTATCTTTGGCGCCAAGTGGCGCTATTGCGCATGCGCGTACGCACGTTAGCGCCATTGGCGCTATTGCGCATGCGCGTACGTTTGTTAGCACTATTAGCGCCATTGGCGCTATTGCGCGCCCGCGAGCGCCGGATGGCGCTTCTATGCACAGGCATTCGTTTAAAACTGCAAGAGGGCTTTTCCTGACATTGCCCCCCTCCAATGGGCAGCCTCCGGATGCCCAACTGAGCCATTTTACTCGGATGAGTTCTTTTAAAGGCTAGGATTAACCTTTTGGCGTGTATGTTAGTCTCTGGTTCCCAGGAGTTCTCCTCAGGGCCGTAACCCTTCCATTTCACCAGGTACTGAACCTGATTACGTCTCCTTCGGCAATCTATAATGGACTCAACTTCAAATTCTTCTTCGCCGTTAATAAGTACAGGCTCAGGAGGACCGGTGTTCCGGTTAAGGAAGGGATCCGGGACTGCTGGTTTAAGTAGAGCCACGTGAAAGACTGGATGTATACGGAAGGACTCCGGTAACTTCAACTCATATGCCACACTGTTAATTTTCCTCACCACTGGGAAGGGACCCACAAACTTAGGGCCCAATTTCTTAGATGGGCATGCCAGTTTCAGGTTTAGAGTGGACAACCAAACTTGATCTCCAGGTTTTAGGTCAAGCTCCCCTCTTCTCTTCCTGTCAAACGTTTCCTTGTTATGGACTTGGGTCTTTGCCATTGTCTCTTGAAGTAACTTGTTGTTTGTGCTGAAGAAGTTCAAGGTTTCTTGAGCCGCCGGTACAGTACACTCTGGCATGTTATTGGACAGAAACAAGGGGTGGAACCCATAGTTCGCAAAAAATGGAGATTGGTTGGTTGCAGAATGCACAGAATTATTATAAGCGAACTCAGCAAGAGGTAGCAGAGGCACCCAGTCATCCTGAGAAAAACAAGAATAGCATCGTAAATACTGTTCCAGGGTCTGGTTAGTCCGTTCGGTTTGTCCATTCGTCTGGGGGTGGTAGGCAGACGAGAAGGAGAGGTCAATCTTTAGGGCTTCACACAGGGCTTTCCAGAATTTGGATGTAAATTGTACCCCCCGATCAGATACAATATTAGCAGGTATACCATGGAGCCTTACAATGTCCTTAATAAAAATCTTTGCAGTTTCGGAGGCAGATGGGGTACCCTTCATAGGCAGGAAGTGAGCCATTTTAGAGAGTCTGTCAACCACTACGAAGATGGTGGTGAAACCTTCTGAAGGTGGTAATTCCACAATGAAATCCATGGAGATCATCCTCCATGGTCTTTCTGGTACGGGTAGAGGCCTCAACAGTCCCCAAGCCTTGGTCTTGCTGCCCTTGTTCTGGATGCACGTAGTACATGCTTCGATATAATGTTTACAATCCTTTTGTAGCTGAGGCCACCAAAACATGCGCTGCAGGAGTTCGGATGTCTTACGTATCCCGAAGTGGCCAGCTAGTTCGTGGTCATGGCAAGACTTGAGGATGGCAACCCGTGTCTGTTGTGGCACAAAAATTCTGTCCTTGTACCAAAGTAGATCATCTTTCCACTGTAAAGTGACATCTGTTGGATGAGGAGCCAATGAGGAGGCTTGTTTAACTTGAGAGAGCAGATCTCCCTGAAGCATGAGAAAGTTTCCAGGAGCAAGGATGGTATCAGGGGGTGAAGGAACTTCAGGTTCGCTGAACATCCGGGAAAGCGCATCTGGTTTAGTGTTTTTAGATCCCGGCCTGTAAGTAATGTGAAAGGCAAATCTGGTGAAGAAGAGTGCCCATCTGGCCTGTCGTGGTTTTAATCTCTTGGCAACTTTCAAGTACTCTAAGTTCTTGTGATCAGTGTACACCAGAATAGGATGGGCCGCTCCTTCCAAGAGGTAACGCCATTCTTCTAGCGCAGCCTTGATTGCAAGTAGCTCTCTGTCCCCGACATCATAATTTCTTTCAGCTTCGGTTAGCCTGCGAGAGAAGAATGCCACTGGGTGTAACAGAGCCTTGGATCCTTGTCTCTGTGAAAGAACTGCCCCTACTGCTACCTCGGAAGCATCCACTTCCAGTATGTAAGGTAAGGCTGGGTCAGGATGCTTTAAGACAGAGGCTGAAACGAACTGTTCTTTTAAGGAAGTAAAGGCTGCTTGAGCTTCAGAAGACCACTGAAAACGGGTGCCTTGCCGAGTAAGACTTGTGATGGGGGAAATGATAGAAGAGAATCCCTTAATGAATTTGCGATAAAAATTTGCAAACCCCACAAATCGCTGAACTCCCTTCTTATCAGTTGGAGCTGGCCAGTCCAAGATGGCAGAGACCTTCTGTGGATCCATCTTGACACCGTCAATCGAAATGATTAGGCCCAGAAACTGAATGCTTTGGCGCTCAAACTCGCACTTCTCAGGTTTTGCATACAAGCCATGTTGGCGAAGGCGGGTTAGAACTTTCCCGACATGTTCCCGATGAGTAGTCAGTGAGGAGGAAAAGATCAGGATGTCATCTAGGTATACTATGATAAACAAGTCAAGGTAGTCTCTGAAAATATCATTAACAAAATGCTGGAAGGTGGCAGGAGCATTACATAAACCAAAAGGCATGACAAGGTACTCAAAATGTCCGAAGCGGGTGCGGAAGGCTGTTTTCCATTCGTCTCCGCTTCGGATCCGGACTAAATTGTAGGCTCCACGAAGGTCTAATTTGGTAAAGATGGATGCAGTTCCGAGTCGCTGGAAAAGTTCGGGTACCAAGGGTAGGGGGTACCGATTCTTAATTGTGATCTTATTAAGGTCCCGATAGTCTACGCAGGGGCGTAGAGAGTGGTCTTTCTTTTCTACGAAGAAAATCCCTGCTCCTGCTGGGGAGGTAGAAGGGCGTATGAACCCTTTCCTCAGATTATCATCTATGTATTCTTTAAGAGTTCCGAGTTCAAGTTCAGTTAAGGGAAAAATTCTCCCAAAGGGAATTTCTGCTCCGGGAAGCAATTCAATCGGACAATCGTAAGGTCTATGAGGTGGCAGAGTCTCTGCCCCTTTTTTACTGAACACGTCCAGAAAGTTATGGTAAGCCTTGGGAACTGCTTGGCAGACTTCAGCATCGGTCTCCAGACATAGCAAAGAAGACGGGGTTTTGGTAGTGTCCTGTAGACAATGTTGCTGGCAATATGGGGAATGAAAATGGATTTTTCCAGTAGACCAGTCTATTTGCGGATTGTGTGCCTTGAGCCAAGGCATTCCCAGTATGATGGGAAACAAGGGAGATTTGATGATGTCAAGACAGAGTAATTCTTGGTGGTTGCCGGAAATGGTGGTTTTGAGAGGAACTGTTTCTTGTGTTACGGGCCCAGATTTTATAGCCGATCCGTCGGCCAGATGTACAGACAGTCCCTGTGCTCTGGGTCGTAGCGGAATGTGGAATTTACGGGCAAAAGACAAGTCCATGAACCCGCTGCAGGCTCCGGAGTCAATGATGGCGGTTGCTTGCATATTCCCTTCTGGAAGCTGTAGAGAGATGGGGATAGCCAAATGAGAAGCATGATCAAACACAGCAGATGAAGAGGTAGAGGAGAGAGTAAAGTGCTTACGGGTCTTTGCGGGACAAGTCCTCACATAGTGTCCAGATTCTCCGCAATAGAGGCAAAGGTTATTAGCTCGCCGGCGTTGACGTTCCTCCGGAGTCAGAGAGGGACGGATCAGGCCTAACTGCATTGGCTCAGTGGAATCAGCAGGAGCGTGGGCAAAAGGCTGTGGTACACGTGGAAGCATCCAGACTGGGCGAGTGGACCCGGCAGTCCGTTCAGCTCTTCGCTCTCTTAGACGCCTGTCAATCTGAATGGAGAGATTGATAAGGGCTTCAAGTGTCTCCGGGATGCCAACCCGGGCCAACTCATCCTTTAGCGGCTCGGAGAGTCCCATGCGGAACTGGTGACGTAGGGCGGCGTCGTTCCAATTTGTGTCGGAACTCCAACGCCTGAACTCAGATGCATAGTCCTCCGCCGCCCTACGGCCTTGCTGGAGAGAGAACAGAGCTGCTTCTGCAGTAGCAACTTGTTGCGGGTCCTCATAGAGAAGGGCCATGGCTTGGAAGAAAGTGTCCAGTAGGTTAAGGCAGCTGTTCTTTTGTTCCAGGAGTCGATGGGCCCATGCCTGGGGTTCCCCCAGCAAGAGGGAAATGACGAACCCCACCTTAGTGGTTTCTAATGAAAAAGTTCTGGGTTGCAGTGCGAAGAAAAGTTCACAGGCATTTCGGAATGCTCTAAACTTGCTGCGGTCCCCGGAGAACCTTTCTGGCGTGGGAACTTTAGGTTCTGGAGGCAACATTACTACAGAAGGGCCCGAGGACGGACCTGGAGCTGAAGTAGAGATCACTTGAACACGTTCTTCCAGACGTTTGTAACCGTCTTGTAGGTCTTTAACAGCCTGTGTAAGTCCAGCCAAATGATGGCATAAGTCCTCCATAGGCGACGTTCCCTGCGTGGGCTCGGACATGGCTGTCCGGTACTGTCACGTACCTGGTAGGTGGAGCCCGGAATGCAGAGAACGGCCTCTCGTATACCTCTGACTTAAGAACCCCTGAAGGTGTGAACAGGGACTCGAAAGTACAGAGGGGCACAAGTGCCTGACTGGAACACTGAAGCAGAAGGCAGGATCCTGTAGTCAGCAGGGAGGTGCACTGTAGTCCCGTAGCAGGTTGCAGACAGCAGGGAGGTGCACTGTAGTCCCGTAGCAGGTTGCAGACAGCAGGGAGGTGCACTGTAGTCCCGTAGCAGGTTGCAGACAGCAGGGAGGTGCACTGTAGTCCCGTAGCAGGTTGCAGACAGCAGGGAGGTGCACTGTAGTCCCGTAGCAGGTTGCAGACAGCAGGGAGGTGCACTGTAGACCCGTAGCAGGTTGCAGACAGCAGGGAGGTGCACTGTAGTCCCGTAGCAGGTTGCAGACAGCAGGGAGGTGCACTGTAGTCCCGTAGTAGGTTGCAGACAGCAGGGAGGTGCACTGTAGTCCCGTAGCAGGTTGCAGACAGCAGGGAGGTGCACTGTAGTCCCGTAGCAGGTTGCAGACAGCAGGGAGGTGCAGACAAGCCGGGTCAAGGTACTGGCGAGCAGATCAGGTACAGAAGGGCAAACCAAGAGAATAGTCAGAGTCCAAGCCAAGACCGGGGCGGGCAGCAAGCAGGTAAGTCAGGAACAAGCCAAGTAAATACTGGATACAGGAAAACTGGTAACAAGGTAGCAGGGGTCTCAGGAAACGCTGTAGACCGGACAGCAAGGCAGCATTGAAACAGTCTTCTTTAAATAGCCTATCTTTGGCGCCAAGTGGCGCTATTGCGCATGCGCGTACGCACGTTAGCGCCATTGGCGCTATTGCGCATGCGCGTACGTTTGTTAGCACTATTAGCGCCATTGGCGCTATTGCGCGCCCGCGAGCGCCGGATGGCGCTTCTATGCACAGGCATTCGTTTAAAACTGCAAGAGGGCTTTTCCTGACAGATGGGCTACAGGGTGGAACATCCATTCTAATGATTGTACAGTGGGGAAGGGGGGCACAATTTTAGATCCTTGCCCTGGGCCCTGGACAACCCTGTCCCAGTACTGGGTTGGAATATGCCATCAGTCCAGCAGCTGGTAGGGAATTCCTAGCTTGCCATATACCCCGAGCATTTAGAAATGGTGCTGCCAAGAAGCAATCTGGACACGTCTTCAGGTTAGGATTATTTATACAAAGTAGCCATGGCAGAGAGTGACCACACCTGATAATCCTCCCAATTCACAATCCAAAGAGAACGTAAGGCGTCCTGATTCCTGGAGATGTGGTGTTGTAGAGGAATGGATGACAGCCAATAATTGGTGCCAGCTTCACGGATTGGTGTTATATTTCTACTGACATTATTGGTAGCAGACCTGACACTTATGCCCCGTACACACGATCGGACATTCCGACAACAAAATCCATGGATTTTTTCCGACGGATGTTGGCCCAAACTTGTCTTACATACACACGGTCACACAAATCTTGTCGGAAATTCCAAACGTCAAGAACGCGGTGATGTACAAGACGTACGACGAGCCGAGAAAATGAAGTTCAACAGCCAGTGCGGCTCTTCTGCTTGATTCCGAGCATGCGTGGAACTTTGTGCGTCGGAATTGTGTACATACGATCGGAATTTACGACAACGGATTTTGTTGACGGAAAATTTGAGATCCAGATCTCCAATTTTGTGTGACAGAAATTCTGATGGAAAATGTGTGATGGAGCCTACACACGGTCGGAATTTCCGACAACAAGCTCCCATCGAACATTTTCTGTCAGAAAATCTGACCGCGTGTACGGGGCATTAGTGTTACTTTATACATAAAGTATTAATTCATGAGAGCAAATCTTTGCTGCAGGTTCATGAAGGATTCAGGTTTCATATGAAGAAAAGCCGAATATATTTTAAGGTGAACCTGTAAGAATAGAAATTTGGGAGCGTCCATTGCTGACTGTTCAATGTCAGACAACCTGATGTTGGCTTCTACCTGGAGAGTCAATGATCTGCAAAAACCTGTAAATCTGGAGCTCCTGTCCTGGACATTTCTTCCAGGTTGGCATCTCAAAGCCGTCTGGCAGCCCCGAACCTGCATAACAATAAGAGCCCCCGTCATTGGGTCCTCCCAATC
>JBBDGP010006069.1:0-31853 GCA_037952835.1 Lithobates septentrionalis | reverse complement strand
TTAGACATTAATGGCTGTGTGTTGAGTTATTTTGAGGGGACAGCAAATTTACACTGTTATACAAGCTGTACAATCACTACTTTACATTGTAGACAAGTGTCATTTCTTCAGTGTTGTCACATGAAAAGATAGAAGAAAAGATTTACAAAAATGTGAGGGGTGTACTCACTTTTGTGAGATACTGTGTATATATATATATATTTTTTTCTTATTCTTTTCCTCCTGTCTTGGAGACATAACAGAAGTGAGGGGCAATCTCCCCAAAGAGGGGGGAATTCACATGTTAGACAGTTTCCCTCTAAACAGTTGTCCCCAATGAAAGGTTTCCCGTCATCTCTTGCTCTAAAATGTAATAAAAGTTAGTAAGGTGCTGAACCTAAAACAGGAAGGATAAAAGTTTAGATCTAAATTTTCAAGCCAACTCTCTGTCAACGGTGATATCCTTGAGGGATCCCTGGAGTCATCCAAGATATTTGGAGAAAGTGAAAGAGCCACAGATAAAGTGTAAATCCATTACATTTTTATTTTGCATGACAAGAAGTCAGAAGAAAAATCCAACGCATTTCGGGGGCTCAATACTCTGCCTTCATCAGGGCTGGGAAACAAGATACCATAAACATATATAAAAGTAAAGTGGTTGTGAAGCCTGAACATTTTTTACCTTAATTGCATTCCTTGCATTAAGGTCATTTTTGGGGGGGGGCATCAGCATCCCCCCCACCCCCCTGAGCCCTCATGCGATCCAACGCTGTGCACATCTGCAGCTCTTCTCTCCACTCATTGGCTTTGCTGGGGCAGTGGGAGCCATTGACACCACAAGACCTCCCTTACATCAGGATTCCCATCAGAGTCCCCCCCTCACATCGAGGTTCCCATTAGAGTCCTCTCCTTACATCAGGGTCCCAATCAGAGTCCTCTCATACATCAGGATCCCCATCAAAGTCTCATCATTCATCTGGGTCCCTATCAGTGTCCCCCCTTACATCAGGATTCCCATTAGAATCCCTCCTTACATCAGGGTTTCCATCAGGGCCCCCTATACATTTGGGTCCCCATCAAAGTCCCCTCTTACGTCAGGGTCCCCATCAGAATCCCTCCATAATTTAGAATCCTCATCAAACTCCCATCATACATCAGGGTTCCCATCAGAGTTCCCTCTTATATGAGGGTTCCCATTAGAGTCCCCCTAACATCAGGGTCCCTATCAGAGTCCTCTCATACATTAGGATCCCCATCAAAAGTCTCATCATACATCAGGGTCCCCATCAGAGCCCCCCATACATCAGGGCCCCATCAGTGTCCCCCCCTTACATCGAGGTTCCCATTACAGTCCCTCCTTACATCAGGATCCCCATCAAAGTCTCATCATACATCAGGGTTTCCATCAGGGTCCCCTGTCACATTAGGGTCCCCTCTTACATCAGGGTCTCCATCAGAATCCCCCCCCCCACAATTTAGGATCCTCATCAAACTCCATCATACATCGGGGTCCCAATCTGAGTCCCTCTATAATTTAGGATCCTCATCAAAGTGCCATCATACATCAGGGACCCATCAGAGTTCTCTGTTACATGAGGGTTCTTATTAGAGTCCCCCTAACATCAGGGTCCCCATCAGAGTCTACTCATACATCAGGGACCCCATCAGAGTCCTCTCATACATCAGGGAACCCATCAGAGCCCCCCATACATCAGGGCCCCATCAGTGTCCCCCCTTACATCGAGGTTCCCATTAGAGTCCCTCCTTACATCAAGGTCCCAATCAGAGTCCTCTCATACATCAGGATCCCCATCAAGGTCTCATCATACATCAGGGTCCCCATCAGTGTCCCCCCTTACATCAGGTTTTCCATCAGGGTCCCCTGTTACATCAGGGTCCCGCTATACATTTGGGTCCCCATCAAAGTCCCCTCTTACATCAGGGTCCCCATTAGAGTCCCTCCTTACATCAGGGTCCCAATCAGAGTCCCCCCTTACATCAGGATCCCCATCAAAGTCTCATCATACATGGGGGTCCTCATCAGTGTCCCCCCTTACATCAGGATTCCCATAAGAACCCCTCCTTACATCAAGGTTTCCATCAGGGTCCCCTGTTACATCAGGGTCCCCTTATACATTTGGGTCCCCATTAGAGTCCCCTCTTACATCAGGGTCCCCATCAAAATCCCCCGCCCCCATTATTTAGAATCCTCATCAAAGTGCCATCATACATCAGGGTCCCCATCAGAGCCCCCACTTACATCAGGGTCCCTATCAGAGTCCCTCCATAATTTAGGATCCTCATCAAACTCTCATCATACATCAGGGTTCCCTATCAGAGTCCCCCCTTACATCAGGATCCCCATCACAGTCTCATCATACATCGGGGTCCTCATCAGTGTCCCCCCTTACATCAGGATTCCCATTAGAATCCCTCCTTGCATCAGGGTTTCCATCAGGAACCCCTGTTACATCAGGGTCCCCCTATACATTTGGGTCCCCATCAAAGTCCCCTCTTACATCAGGGTCCCCATTAGAATCCCCCCCCCCCCATAATTTAGGATCCTCATCAAACTCCCATCATACATCAGGGTCCCAATCCGAGTCCCTCCATAATTTACACTCCTTTATCAGATTCCCCTCCATATATCAGGGTCCCACATCAGAGCCCCCCTTACATCAGAAGCAGGGTCCATAGGCAGCCTCTGCCAGCCTTAACCCCCAATCGGTGCAGATTGGGGATACACCACTGCCCCTAGCTGGGGGGGGGGGGGCAGACATAATCTTGTAGGGGGCCGGACGTGGCCCGTGGGCCATTGTAGAGGACCTGAGCAGAGATGTCCTCACATCACTCATCCTGCTCCCAGACCTCCGCACACTAGAATATGTAAATCACCCCGAAAATAATCCGAGCAAAAAATACTCAAATCTCCAAAGCTCATCCTTGGTAGAGAGCGGAGTCTGCCTTGTGCGGGATGTGGGAGCGAGCGCCTCTTCTGCGCACTCACAGAGTGTCACATCTACAGCTGAATTCATCACCGCCGTATATTTAGACTCCACATTAGCCGAAAAAAAAGAAATCCAGAAGACGGGGTGTTATTTTTGCTTCACACGTCAGTGGCCGGAGGTGGCAGATTCGGGGCCCCGGTGCCGAGATGATTTCATTACCGTACAGAGCGCCTGATCTATTTTCTAATCCTTCTCTCCCTCGCGCTCCTCTCTGGCTGCGTTTAGCGAGCGAGGAGCTCATTAGAAAAGCAAATCAGGTGAGATGGCAAATATTAAGTTCATGAATTTTCCATGATTTGCCGGGAAAAAAAAAAAAAATCCGAAGCAGCTCCTCTCCTGCAGAGAATTGTGAGTGCGATATGATAGAGATCCCCCTGAGGGATTTATTACCCCCCATAGAGACATAGAAGACGGGTGGCAGGACAAAGACCAAGAGGTCCATCCAGACAGTCCACCACGTTGTTCTAGATCTAGGTTTGTCCTCAGCAGGTTTGATTCCACTTACCGTTGACTGACTCCCAACCTCTGCGCCATGTGTGGAATGCAGGTGTCAGGTGTATGTAACATGCAGGGGTCAGGTGTCAGGTGTATGTAATGTACTGAGTGCAGGTGTCAGGTGTATGTAATGTACTGAGTGCAGGGGTCAGGTGTATGTAATGTGCTGAGTGCAGGGGTCAGATGTATGTAATGTGCTGAGTGCAGGTGTCAGGTGTATGTAGCATTCAGGTGTCAGGTGTATGTAATGTGCTGAGTGCAGGTTGCAGGTGTATGTAATGTACTGAGTGTAGGTGTCAGGTGTATGTAATGTGCTGAGTGCAGGTGTCAGGTGTATGTAATGTACTGAGTGCAGGTGTCAGGTGTATGTAATATACTGAGTGCAGGTGTCAGGTGTATGTAATGTGCTGAGTGCAGGTTGCAGGTGTATGTAATGTACTGAGTGCAGGGGGCAGGTGTATGTAATGTACTGAGTGCAGGTGTCAGGTGTATGTAATGTACAGAGTGCAGGTGTCAGGTGTATGTAACATGCAGGGGTCAGGTGTATGTAATATACTGAGTGCAGGTGTCAGGTGTATGTAACATGCAAGGGTCAGGAGAGGGTAATGTACAAAGTGAGGGGTCAGGTGTATGTAATGTACTGAGTGCAGGTGTCAGGTGTATGTAATGTACTGAGTGCAGGTGTCAGGTGTATGTAACATGCAGGGGTCAGGAGTGGGTAATATGCAAAGTGAAGGGTCAGGTCAGCAGAAGAAGACTGGGCGCACATGACCAATCTTTGCCAGGGCTGTCATGCTCCTAAATTCTCCTGTGGTTCACCCCTAGCTGTATGGAGTATTAATTGATTTCACAAATATGACGCATTATGCGATCATTAGAGATTCATTTCTCCTACATGCTATTTTCCATTGCTCTTCTGTGTGGCGATTGATCGCTAGCGATTATTTGTGGGGGGGGGGGGGGTATGATTGGGCGATGATGGTTCTAGGAATACATTTGGGTGTGCAGGCACCCCGACACTGTAATGGGAAATCAACCTTCCTCATCTGCTGAGGTTTATAATTAAAGCTCAAGTGTGCTGCTCGGCCCCCGGAGCCCTGCGTCTGCTATATCCGGCCATAAAATTGCTGCACATTCGATATGAACATTTCCACTACTCTTACATCCTGACATTTCCAGACTTAAATTACAGTTGAAGGGCTGAACGAGTTCTGAAACCACAAAAAGTTTGCAGCTGTAACCCCTTCGTCATCGTTGGTGGCCATTTTCCTCCATCCCTGTACACCGTAGGGCTCCTGAGCCGCTCCAACCTAAATCCCAGAGTCCCCCACACCCCGCATGGGCAGCCCAGAGAGATGTGGGGGTCTATAAGTCCCCACATCTCTCCTCTATGCTGGAAAGCCTGAGATTAAAAAAAAAAAATCGATCTTAGGCTTTCCAGCTAAAAAAAAAACGACAGTGTTTACATGCGCCTGGGGTGGAAGTGACGTCATGACGTCGCTTTCGGCCTCGGAGGGTCGTAGAGATGTCAGAGGACAGATTCTTCAGCTCTTCGATTCACTCTTCGGCTCTTCGAACGCACGGAGCGAGCCTGGAGAAACACCAGAGGGCGGCGGCGGGGGCGGGAGGGGGAAGTCCCCTCCCGCCGTCTGTAAAAGCAATCAAACAGCCGCTATGATGGCTTTTTACATGGAAGGGAATCTCCTACTGAATAAAAAGAAATCTGGATGATGACTGTAGCTGCACCCATCATCTAGATATCTCCTCTGCTTCAAGTCCCCGACATCATATGATGTCCAACCGGAGAGGGGGGGGGGGAGTGGTTAATGTTCTCAGGTTGTGCAACAGTCAACAGCCAAAGTCAACAGCCAAAGTCAACAGCCAAAGTCAACAGCCAAAGTCAACAGCCAAAGTCGCAACCATCGCGTCAAAGTCTCAATGGAAACCACGCGACTTTGGAGTCGTACAAATGTGAATGAGAAGGGTCGAGTCCCAGGCGCTAATCACAGGGAAAAAAAAAACGACCATGGAAAGCCACAAGGACATGCCCGATGACATTCTTCTCATCTGGGATGGCAGCCTTGATGTGTCCTCCTCCTTTTTGGCCCACTGCAATGCGAATCCTTTGGGTTTGTCCTTCACTCATGTGATTGATCCTGGTGAGATAGTCTTTTTGGACTTAGTCCTATCACAGGAAGGAGATACCATCATCAGTAAAAAAACCATACCAAAACCCACCTGTGGTAACTCTTATCTCCGTCATTCTAGCTGCCACCATCCAGCTTGGATTCGGAACATTCCTAGTGGACAATTACAATAGGTTACCCAGCCTTGACCTTCACATCCTCAAACGAAGGAATGTCCACAAGTAAATAGTAAATAAATAGCTTTGCTGCACTTTACCAATGAAATTCAGGGAATGGCATAACAGTCACATCAGTAGGACATTAATTCCGGAATCACTTGACAGTACACAGTCAATCACATTCAATGGACGGTCCGCAGTAGTCACATGTGAAAGCACAAGCATCATAGGATTGCCACCTCATCCCTTTAAGCATGAACACATATTAATTATACAGGTTTTGTGGACTTGATGGACTTGTGTCTTTTTTCAACCTCACCTACTATGCAACTATGTAACTATGTCCCTGATTAACAACTTGCCCCCCGCCCACCGTCAAACGACAGCGTCTCTCATTCTGGGACGATGTCATATGTCTGTAAAGAGCCAATGACGCGGCTCTTTAACCATGTAAAAATCACAGCCGGTCACATGTAAACACGGAAGTGCCGGTAATCGTCTCTCATCGCCTCACACTGGCAGTGCGTGTGGCGAGGAGAGCCGATCAGCGGCATCTCCTCGCAGGGGACAACAAGACATGTAATCGGGGCGCCCTGATTACAATAAAGCGCCAGCGGTGCCCACCAGTTCCAGCAATCAGTGCCCATTAGTGATGCCAGTCAGTGCTGGCTTTCAGTGGCCATCAGTGCCGCCTATTGGTGCTGCCCATCAATGCCCACCAGTGCCACCCATCAGTGCCACCTACCAGTGCCCACCAGTGCCACCCATCAGTGCTCATCAGTGCCACTTATCGGTGCACATAAGTGTGGCATATTAGTGCCTCCTCATCAGCTCCGCCTCATCAGTGCCCATCAGTGCCGCCTCATCAGTGCCCATCAGTGCCGCCTCATCAGCGAATATCAGTGAAGGAAACTCCAGGAAAGCGGCCTCACTCAGGGAACTCATAACCTGGCCTAAAAGGCTTTTTGCAATTTGCCCCCCCCCCCCCTATCACCACCACCTCTATAAGGAACAGAAAGACTACAGCTGGCTCCTCATATGTACAGGTCTTCTCCTCCTGGCCTCCTGCCCTGTCCAGGGCCTACATGTGCTGGTTACATCCTCATAAGTGTGGGGTGTTTGGCTCGACATTCTCTAAGTGCTCCCAAGGCTCCCCCCCCAATCTGGATTATAACAGGGCAACCTACTAACCCATGACGTCACTGCGGGAGGGCTCTAATTAAAAGGGGCCTAACACCTGTTGACCCTATTTTCTGGTACAGAGCCACCTAGTGGCAAAGTAGCTACCTGCACCTGCCTAGACGCTGTAGCGCATTGTGGAAAAATGTTCATCGTCACAAAGCATGTTATATGCATTAGCATTGTGGTGCCATTCATAGCGCAATGGCCCAATAGACCCAACGCACCCCCAATGCACATGTGTTACAGCACACCGCAAATTAACGGTAATGTACTGCAGCGCGTTGAGTCAGAAAAGATGGTGCATGTCCAACTTTTTGTCCGTTCCGGCGTGTTATGCCGCGTGCACACGACCAGACTTTCCGGCAGACTTTAGGTCCGAAGGTCTTCCTGACGGACTTTAGGTGGAGTTCCGACGGACTTCCGAACGAACTGACTTGCACACACACCCCAACGGATTACGTCCGTTCGAAAGTCTGTTCGTTTTGAACGTGATGACTAAAAGAGGAAGTTCAATAGCCAGTAGCCAATAGCTGCCCTTGCGTCGTATTTGGTCCGTCGGACCAGCATACAGACGGACGGTTTTCCCGAAAAACGATCGGATTAGCCCACACACGATCGGAACCTCCAATGGACTGATACCGTCGGACCTAGTCTGCCGGAAAGTCCGGTCGTGTGTACGCGGCATTGGAGGTCCATTGCTTTCACTGGCCTGCCTTGATGCAATGCATGTTAATGCACCAAATAGGTTGTATAAATACTCAACTGTTAATGCAACACACAAGCAACACACAGCTAGAATGAACCCCACCCTACCGTCAGACTTTTTTTTTTAACCTACCTTCTAGAGTCAAAAATACTTTTACCCAAGTTCCACATCCGAGTCCCTTGCAAACCCTATTCCTGGGCACGAGGGCCACAGTAAAGGCTCATTCACACTTGCTTTGACATGTTTTTTGATGCTTCAGTGATATTTAAAGCTTTAATGAAGCTTGGCAAATGCCCTGTGTGTGTTGATTTTCTCTTTTAAAGGGGCCCAGTAGAACCCCAGCTCATTATTATCTTCGCTCAGCAGATCTGCAGCTTATTAGTACCCTCATTTAGCAGATCCCCTGCTCAGTAGTACCCCCAGCTCTGCTGATCCCCCCGCTCAGTAAGGCCCCCAGCTCTGCTGATCCCAGCGCTCAGTAAGAACCCCAGCTCTGCTGATCCCCCACTCAGTAGGACCCCCAGCTCTGCTTCTCCCCGCGCTCAGTAAGACCCCCAGCTCTGCTGATCCCCCACTCAGTAAGACCCGCAGCTCTGCTGATCCCCCACTCAGTAAGACCCCCAGCTCTGCTGATCCCCCAATCAGTAAGACCTCCAGCTCTGCTGATTCCCCGCTCAGTAAGACCCCCAACTCTGCTGATCCCCCACTCAGTAAGACCCCCAGCTCTGCTGATCCCCCGCTCAGTAAGACCCCCAGCTCTGCTGATCCCCCGCTCAGTAGTAACCCCAAGCTCTGCTGATCCCCCGCTCAGTAGTAACCCCCAGCTCTGCTGACCCCCCACTCAGTAAGACCCCCAGCTCTGCTGATCCCCCAGCTCAGTAAGACCCCCAGCTCTGCTGATCCCCCAGCTCAGTAGTAACCCCCAGCTCTGCTGATCTCCCCGCTCAGTAAGACCCCCAGCTCTGCTGATCTCCCCGCTCAGTAAGACCCCCAGCTCTGCTGATCCCCCGCTCACTAAGACCCCCAGCTCTGCTGATCTCCCCGCTCAGTAAGACCCCCAGCTCTGCTGATCCCCCGCTCAGTAGTAACCCCCAGCTCTGCTGATCATCTGGTTTGCTACCCCACCTCTCTCTCTGGTCCCTGCTCACCTCCTGCTATATTGCTCCCACACTGTGCACCCCCGTGTGACATTGTTCATCTCGCCTGCTCCGGTCCGCCTGTAGCCAGTACCCCCCCGTAGGGGGCTGCTGAGTGATTGTGGCCCATCTGTCACCATGCCCAACCTGGCATTCACTTCCCAGACACTCCAAGACAATGAACAAGTCCACCAGTTTTGTTTTTTTGTATTTTTATTGAGGGATTAGAACTTGGAGGGGGTTGAGGAGTCCATGAGGTGCCCAGAAAAAAAGATTCTTGCATGGTTTGGGACAATTTAGATACTCTTCTCCTGCACAACACTTGCTGCAGACTATCTCTCCTTCTCCCTCCAGCACATTTCTTCAGGCGCAGATAGCTCATGGTTAGGCCTGACAGTGGTTTTAGCCAGACCTTAGCAACAGTACCTTATTACAGGCAGGGACCGCGGGCCCCTATGATGTAGCAAAGAAAGTTCTGGTGCCAGCTGCCCTCTTTGGTGAACTACTGCTCCCAGTGAGTCCTCTCCAGACCCTGACAGCCCTCCTGGCTGCAGCTGCCTGTCTCCACTGCCCCACTGCTGGCTCTACATCCATCTCAGACCGCACACTCCCAGTCCGCTCCGGCATGCCTCCCAGCTCTCCTGAGTGTGCCTGCCACTCACCGAAACCTGGTGGATCCCTCCTGGAGACTTGCCCGGCAGTATTCCCCACTGTCCTCTCCTGCTCCTGTTCAGGACACCCCTTGGGTTGTATGGGGTTCCTATACAGCTCTGAGCCCCCTGGCCCAAGGTCACCCCCCCCCAGTCTGGGGAGCTCCCTTCAAGGCCCCGACAGCCTAATACTCCATCTCGAGTTCTTCCACCCGCACAACTCCTCCCCCAGCTGGGCTGAGTCTAGGTATTGAAAATGGTTGTAAACCCTTACAGACCACTTTCCCCTACAGGTAAACCTAGATTAAGGCTTACCTGTAGGTGCTTGAAATATCTCCTAAACCTACATGGTACATGCGCACTCTTGAAAAGGGCACGCTGTGCCGTTTCAAGCTGGGGTCATGCCGTGACTGGCAGCTCCCACGTGCATGCGCGGGAGTGACGTCACGCGACTCCGGCCAGTCACAGAGCCTGGAGTTCGCGGCCCCCGGAAGGAAGAGGGGTGAAGAATGGACGGTCGCTGCCAGTGAGGAAATCAGGGACATCGCAGGCTCCTGTGTCAGGTAAGTGACACATAATGGGCTACTATGCGATGCATTTTCAATTAGCCCATTATGCTTTACCTTTGCAGGGAAAGAAAGAGGAAGTAAAACCCATCAGGGTTTACTTCCTCTTTAAAGAAGGTTTAGATTTTCTTCACCTTCAGTCCATATCATGAAGATATCATCAATATAGCGATAATACCGGTATGGCTTTTGTTGTATGCTGTTCAGGAATTTGTCCTCCAGGTCAGCCATAAATAAGTTTGCATATTGGGGTCATAGGTGTGCGCAGCCTCTTGCATTAGAGTGTGCACCCCAAAGCTCAAATACGTATGCATGTGTATATGTACTGATGGTGTCAGTAGGGCAGTGGACAGTGTTAGTAGTTTTATTTTATTTTTTTATAAATTATTTTATTTTGTAACATTTTTTGGGGGGATGAAATATCAGTGGTCTAAACAGGGGGGGATTTGCACCACACAAGGCGATTAGGGTGTGCCCAGGCACACCTGGCACACCCTGTGCTCACGTCTATGATTGGGGTGCCATTTTGCTTCCCATAGCAGTACCCATACACTGGAGATAGATGTCATTATTGAAAGTGAAGTAGTTGTGTGTAAGAATGAATTTGATGAGCCGTGTCACATCCCCAGCAGTGTATTTGTGGTTTGGTGAGGATGATAAGAATCTAAAAGGTTAATAAAATAATAAAAGGTTTAGCTCTGGGAAACACTTTTTGAAAGATAAAAAGTGCATTTTATATACAACTATATGGATCATTACAAAATGAGGGACAAATGAGGAGGAAAGAGGGACTTTGTTCCAAATCAGGGACAGTCCCTCGGAATCAGGGACAGTTGGGAACTATGTAGTTGCTCTCCCCTAGTTGGACCCCGCTCCCCTTCCTGCTGCTCCACCAGATGTAATCTCTGTACCATACACTCCTAGAATATACAGTATACACATGAGCCGGAAGTGACTGCTGATGACGTAGTTTGGTTCTCTGGTTGGTTTCCCAGTGCATCCTTGGTGCTTCAAAGCTTCTCCAAAGCCTCCATAGAAGTCTATGACAATGCTTCCTAACACCACCTGCAGCTTTAGAGCTTTCATTTAGCTTTAGCTTTGCTTTGATTTGGAGGTATTGCAGGTATGAGATACACTATATTACCAAAAGTATTGGGACGCCTGCCTTTACACGCACATGAACTTTAATGGCATCCCAGTCTATCGGGTTGAGGTCAGGACCTTGCTTGGTGCACTGGTCCAAATCATTTGGTGGAGGGGGGATTATGATGTGTGGTTGTATTTCAGGGGTTGGGCTTGGCCCCTTAACTCTAGTGAAGGGAACTCTTAAGGCGTCGGTATACCAAGACATTTTGGACAATTTCATGCTCCCAACTTTGTGGGAACAGTTTGGGGATGGCCCCTTCCTGTTCCAACATGACTGCCCACCAGTGCACAAAGCAAGGTCCATAAAGACATGGATGAGTGAGTTTGGGGTGGAGGAACTTGACTGGCCTGCACAGTCTTGACCTCAACCCGATAGGACACCTTTGGGATGAATTAGAGCGGAGACTGCGAGCCAGGCCTTCTCGACCACATCAGTGCCTGACCTCACAATTGCGCTTCTGGAAGAATGGCCAAACATTCCCATAGACACACCCCTAAACCTTGTGGACGGCCTTCCCAGAAGAGCTGAAGCTGTTATAGCTGCAAAGAGCGGAGCCAACTCAATATTGAACCCTACGGACTAAGACTGGGATGCCATTAAAGTTCACGTGCGTGTAAAGGCAGCCGTCCCAATACTTTTGGTATTATAGTGTATCTCATACCTGCAATACCTCCAAATCAAAGCAAAGCTAAAGCTAAATGAAAGCCGCTCTAAAGCTGCAGGTGGTGTTAGCGAGCATTGTCATAGACTTCTATGGAGGCTTTGGAGAAGCTTTGACTCACCAAGAAAGTGACATGGGGGATAAATTTTGAAGCAAACGCAACAGGACTGTGAACAGGACTGTAAGGTCACCATTTTATTTAGTAAGAGGGGCTTTAATTGACATTCAGAGTGCTTTAAGTGCCACTTTTTTTGAAAACAGTGTAAACAAGGCTTAAAGCTGGCCCTCCTTTATCAGGCCCAATCAGTTTACCCGGGGGGGGGGGGGGGGGCTTTGGGTACATGCAATCCCACATGCTGTGGCTCCCAGCAAATACATGAAAGTCCTTTGGGCTCCACCAGTTTTGCACCAGGGGCCAGGGACAGAGAGGCCAAAGGGGGAGTGATCTTCTATGCCATGGCTCCCAACAATTAAACTAAAGTTCCAGCCTCTTCTTCTATATCACTGCCCTGGGGCAGGCTGGAGCTTTCATTGAATTCTCGAGAACCACGACGTGGAGGATTACTCCTTCTGATCCCAAAAAATGAGTAAATAGTCCCCTCTCTATCCCCAAAACCCTGCTGCTAAACTGGTGTTCCTATGATTCTTAATGGTGGCCCTGGCGGGGGGACCGATAAAACCAGTACGGCAGAGACACTTGCACCGGCCAGTTTCCTTTTGCTGATGCCACCGTCTACTGGAACTAAAAGGACCCAACCACTGGACAGCCAATAGCCCACACCTGAAGATGAACCCTGACGTAGAACCTCCCTCCACCTCCTGTATAGAGAAGAGGGGAGGAACCTCGGGACAAGAATGTCACACGATCACCGATTTAGGTAAGTAAAAGGGGCACTAAGGTGATTTTTTCATGGCAGTGATTATTTAAGGGGTGTGTGTGGAGAGGGTAAAGGGTCGGGGGGGGGGGGATGTCTCTGGCAACAGCAAGGTCCTGCCATGAAGGTCCTTGCTCAGGCACCTCCTGCTATAGAGTGACAACAATCCGTCCCTGTCTCCTGGACGTTGTCCTATGTTGTCACCAGGGGCGTGGCTAGGTCTACAAAAGATCTGGGGGTAGAGCCCATAGCAGCGTAGTAAAGAAAGTCATAAGCTTGGGCGGGCATACACATGTATATACAGTAATATACGTGTGTGTGTGTATCCCCAGAGAGCCCCCCTTACATCAGGGTCCCTAGAGAGCCCCCCTTACATCAGGGTCCCTAGAGAGCCTCCCTTACATCAGGGTCCCCAGAGAGCCCCCCTTACATCAGAGAGCCTCCCCTTGCATCAGGGTTCCCAGAGAGCCCCCCTTACATCAGGGTCCCCAGAGAGCCCCCCACATACATCAGGGTTCCTAGAGAGCCCCCCTTACATTAGGGTCCCCAGTGAGGCTCCTCCTTACATCAGAGTCCCCAGAGAGCCCCCCACATACATCAGGGTTCCCAGAGAGCCCCCCTTATATTAGGGTCCCCAGAGAGCCTCCCCCTTAAAATCAGGGTCCCCAGATAGCCCCCCACTTACATCAGGGTCCCCAGAGAGCATCCCCTCTCCCTGGGGACCCCTGCAGAGACTCTGGGCTATGGGACCCAGATTCAGGGCTATAGCCCCAAAAGCCACCCCCTAGCGACGCCGCTGGTTGTCACCCAGTTACATGGGCTTTGCTGCTGTGGATGTAGGCAGGAAATAACCCTGGAGAGCACAGAGTAGAAGTTTTAGTCGCGCTCTAAGAAGGTGTGAACATCCTATTAAGTAGCTTTTCCGTACTAAAATTGACAGCCTGAGGGAAGAAGAATCGCTGCAAACGGCAAAAATAAAAAAAATTCAGCAGAACCCTCGTAGGAGAATAGAAGTGTGTCTGGTGAACGTAGTCGTGAGAAAGGCGCCAAGAAACGCCTTGTGCTCTGGACCGTAATACAATTCTGTGTGGCTTGATTCAGGTTTATAAATAGCTCACAGGAGCAATAAAACGCATTGTGGCATTGAAGAAATGTTGGCGTTGTCAACTTAATCAATCAGCAGCAACCAAGAAATTCTATTACAGGATAAATAAATGAGAAGATTTACAGCCGACTTCAACAGATTCCTCAGTCCTACAACTACAATAAAGTGTACGGAGCTTCCACACTTCCTGCACCATGATACCACAATGATCTGCATGGAGCCTCCTCACCCCTCGTACTATGATACCACAATGATCTGCATGGAGCCTCCTCACCCCTCGTACTATGATACCACAATGATCTGCATGGAGCCTCCTCACTCCTCGTACTATGATACCACAATGATATGTATGGAGCCTCCTCACTCCTCGTACTATGATACCACAATGATCTGCATGGAGCCTCCTCACTCCTCGTACTATGATACCACAATGATATGTATGGAGCCTCCTCACTCCTAGTACTATGATACCACAATGATCTGTATGGAGCCTCCTCACTCCTCGTACTATGATACCACAATGATCTGCATGGAGCCTCCTCACTCCTCGTACTATGATACCACAATGATATGTATGGAGCCTCCTCACTCCTCGTACTATGATACCACAATGATCTGCATGGAGCCTCCTCACTCCTCGTACTATGATACCACAATGATATGTATGGAGCCTCCTCACTCCTCGTACTATGATACCACAATGATCTGCATGGAGCCTCCTCACTCCTCGTACTATGATACCACAATGATCAGTATGGAGCCTCCTCACTCCTCGTACTATGATACCACAATGATATGTATGGAGCCTCCTCACTCCTCGTACTATGATACCACAATGATCTGCATGGAGCCTCCTCACTCCTCGTACTATGATACCACAATGATCTGCATGGAGCCTCCTCACTCCTCGTACTATGATACCACAATGATCTGCATGGAGCCTCCACACTCCTCGTACTATGATACCACAATGATCTGCATGGAGCCTCCTCACTCCTCGTACTATGATACCACAATGATCTGCATGGAGCCTCCTCACTCCTCGTACTATGATACCACAATGATCTGCATGGAGCCTCCTCACTCCTCGTACTATGATACCACAATGATCTGTATGGAGCCTCCTCACCCCTCGTACTATGATACCACAATGATCTGCATGGAGCCTCCTCACTCCTCGTACTATGATACCACAATGATCTGTATGGAGCCTCCTCACCCCTCCTACTATGATACCACAATGATCTGCATGGAGCCTCCTCACTCCTCGTACTATGATACCACAATGATATGTGTGGAGCCTCCTCACTCCTCGTACTATGATACCACAATGATCTGTATGGAGCCTCCTCACTCCTCGTACTATGATACCACAATGATCTGCATGGAGCCTCCTCACTCCTCGTACTATGATACCACAATGATATGTATGGAGCCTCCTCACTCCTCGTACTATGATACCACAATGATCTGTATGGAGCCTCCTCACTCCTCGTACTATGATACCACAATGATATGTATGGAGCCTCCTCACTCCTCGTACTATGATACCACAATGATCTGCATGGAGCCTCCTCACTCCTCGTACTATGATACCACAATGATATGTATGGAGCCTCCTCACTCCTCGTACTATGATACCACAATGATCTGCATGGAGCCTCCTCACTCCTCGTACTATGATACCACAATGATATGTATGGAGCCTCCTCACTCCTCGTACTATGATACCACAATGATATGTATGGAGCCTCCTCACTCCTCGTACTATGATACCACAATGATCTGTATGGAGCCTCCTCACTCCTCGTACTATGATACCACAATGATCTGCATGGAGCCTCCTCACTCCTCGTACTATGATACCACAATGATCTGCATGGAGCCTCCTCACTCCTCGTACTATGATACCACAATGATATGTATGGAGCCTCCTCACTCCTCGTACTATGATACCACAATGATCTGCATGGAGCCTCCTCACTCCTCGTACTATGATACCACAATGATATGTATGGAGCCTCCTCACTCCTCGTACTATGATACCACAATGATCTGCATGGAGCCTCCTCACTCCTCGTACTATGATACCACAATGATATGTATGGAGCCTCCTCACTCCTCGTACTATGATACCACAATGATCTGCATGGAGCCTCCTCACTCCTCGTACTATGATACCACAATGATATGTATGGAGCCTCCTCACTCCTCGTACTATGATACCACAATGATCTGTATGGAGCCTCCTCACTCCTCGTACTATGATACCACAATGATCTGCATGGAGCCTCCTCACTCCTCGTACTATGATACCACAATGATCAGTATGGAGCCTCCTCACTCCTCGTACTATGATACCACAATGATCTGTATGGAGCCTCCTCACTCCTCATACTATGATACCACAATGATCTGCATGGAGCCTCCTCACTCCTCGTACTATGATACCACAATGATCTGTATGGAGCCTCCTCACTCCTCGTACTATGATACCACAATGATCTGCATGGAGCCTCCTCACTCCTCGTACTATGATACCACAATGATATGTATGGAGCCTCCTCACTCCTCGTACTATGATACCACAATGATCTGTATGGAGCCTCCTCACTCCTCGTACTATGATACCACAATGATCTGCATGGAGCCTCCTCACTCCTCGTACTATGATACCACAATGATCTGCATGGAGCCTCCTCACTCCTCGTACTCTGATACCACAATGATCTGCATGGAGCCTCCTCACTCCTCGTACTATGATACCACAATGATCTGCATGGAGCCTCCTCACTCCTCGTACTATGATACCACAATGATCTGCATGGAGCCTCCTCACTCCTCGTACTATGATACCACAATGATCTGCATGGAGCCTCCTCACTCCTCGTACTATGATACCACAATGATCTGCATGGAGCCTCCTCACTCCTCGTACTCTGATACCACAATGATCTGCATGGAGCCTCCTCACTCCTCGTACTATGATACCACAATGATCTGCATGGAGCCTCCTCACCCCTCGTACTATGATACCACAATGATCTGCATGGAGCCTCCTCACTCCTCGTACTATGATACCACAATGATCTGTATGGAGCCTCCTCACCCCTCGTACTATGATACCACAATGATCTGCATGGAGCCTCCTCACTCCTCGTACTATGATACCACAATGATCTGCATGGAGCCTCCTCACTCCTCGTACTATGATACCACAATGATCTGCATGGAGCCTCCTCACTCCTCGTACTATGATACCACAATGATCTGCATGGAGCCTCCTCACTCCTCGTACTATGATACCACAATGATCTGCATGGAGCCTCCTCACTCCTCGTACTATGATACCACAATGATCTGCATGGAGCCTCCTCACCCCTCGTACTATGATACCACAATGATCTGTATGGAGCCTCCTCACTCCTCGTACTATGATACCACAATGATCAGTATGGAGCCTCCTCACCCCTAGTACTATGATACCGCAATGATCTGTATGGAGCCTCCTCACCCCTCGTACTATGATACCACAATGATCTGCATGGAGCCTCCTCACTCCTCGTACTATGATACCACAATGATCTGCATGGAGCCTCCTCACTCCTCGTACTATGATACCACAATGATCTGCATGGAGCCTCCTCACTCCTCGTACTATGATACCACAATGATCTGCATGGAGCCTCCTCACTCCTCGTACTATGATACCACAATGATCAGTATGGAGCCTCCTCACCCCTCGTACTATGATACCACAATGATCTGCATGGAGCCTCCTCACTCCTCGTACTATGATACCACAATGATCTGCATGGAGCCTCCTCACTCCTCGTACTATGATACCACAATGATCTGCATGGAGCCTCCTCACCCCTCGTACTATGATACCACAATGATCTGCATGGAGCCTCCTCACTCCTAGTACTATGATACCACAATGATCTGTATGGAGCCTCCTCACTCCTCGTACTATGATACCACAATGATCTGCATGGAGCCTCCTCACTCCTCGTACTATGATACCACAATGATCTGCATGGAGCCTCCTCACCCCTCGTACTATGATACCACAATGATCTGCATGGAGCCTCCTCACTCCTCGTACTATGATACCACAATGATCTGTATGGAGCCTCCTCACTCCTCGTACTATGATACCACAATGATCAGTATGGAGCCTCCTCACTCCTCGTACTATGATACCACAATGATCTGTATGGAGCCTCCTCACTCCTCGTACTATGATACCACAATGATCAGTATGGAGCCTCCACACTCCTAGTACTTTGATACCACAATGATCTGTATGGAGCCTCCTCACTCCTCGTACTATGATACCACATTGATCAGTATGGAGCCTCCTCACTCCTCGTACTATGATACCACAATGATCTGCATGGAGCCTCCTCACTCCTCGTACTATGATACCACAATGATCTGCATGGAGCCTCCTCACTCCTCGTACTATGATACCACAATGATATGTGTGGAGCCTCCTCACTCCTCGTACTATGATACCACAATGATCTGTATGGAGCCTCCTCACTCCTCGTACTATGATACCACAATGATCTGCATGGAGCCTCCTCACTCCTCGTACTATGATACCACAATGATCTGTATGGAGCCTCCTCACCCCTCGTACTATGATACCACAATGATCTGCATGGAGCCTCCTCACTCCTCGTACTATGATACCACAATGATCTGTATGGAGCCTCCTCACCCCTCCTACTATGATACCACAATGATCTGCATGGAGCCTCCTCACTCCTCGTACTATGATACCACAATGATATGTGTGGAGCCTCCTCACTCCTCGTACTATGATACCACAATGATCTGTATGGAGCCTCCTCACTCCTCGTACTATGATACCACAATGATCTGCATGGAGCCTCCTCACTCCTCGTACTATGATACCACAATGATATGTATGGAGCCTCCTCACTCCTCGTACTATGATACCACAATGATCTGTATGGAGCCTCCTCACTCCTCGTACTATGATACCACAATGATATGTATGGAGCCTCCTCACTCCTCGTACTATGATACCACAATGATATGTATGGAGCCTCCTCACTCCTCGTACTATGATACCACAATGATCTGCATGGAGCCTCCTCACTCCTCGTACTATGATACCACAATGATATGTATGGAGCCTCCTCACTCCTCGTACTATGATACCACAATGATCTGTATGGAGCCTCCTCACTCCTCGTACTATGATACCACAATGATCTGCATGGAGCCTCCTCACTCCTCGTACTATGATACCACAATGATCTGCATGGAGCCTCCTCACTCCTCGTACTATGATACCACAATGATATGTATGGAGCCTCCTCACTCCTCGTACTATGATACCACAATGATCTGCATGGAGCCTCCTCACTCCTCGTACTATGATACCACAATGATATGTATGGAGCCTCCTCACTCCTCGTACTATGATACCACAATGATCTGTATGGAGCCTCCTCACTCCTCGTACTATGATACCACAATGATCTGCATGGAGCCTCCTCACTCCTCGTACTATGATACCACAATGATCTGTATGGAGCCTCCTCACTCCTCGTACTATGATACCACAATGATCTGCATGGAGCCTCCTCACTCCTCGTACTATGATACCACAATGATATGTATGGAGCCTCCTCACTCCTCGTACTATGATACCACAATGATCTGTATGGAGCCTCCTCACTCCTCGTACTATGATACCACAATGATATGTATGGAGCCTCCTCACTCCTCGTACTATGATACCACAATGATCTGCATGGAGCCTCCTCACTCCTCGTACTATGATACCACAATGATATGTATGGAGCCTCCTCACTCCTCGTACTATGATACCACAATGATCTGCATGGAGCCTCCTCACTCCTCGTACTATGATACCACAATGATATGTATGGAGCCTCCTCACTCCTCGTACTATGATACCACAATGATCTGTATGGAGCCTCCTCACTCCTCGTACTATGATACCACAATGATATGTATGGAGCCTCCTCACTCCTCGTACTATGATACCACAATGATCTGCATGGAGCCTCCTCACTCCTCGTACTATGATACCACAATGATATGTATGGAGCCTCCTCACTCCTCGTACTATGATACCACAATGATCTGCATGGAGCCTCCTCACTCCTCGTACTATGATACCACAATGATATGTATGGAGCCTCCTCACTCCTCGTACTATGATACCACAATGATCTGTATGGAGCCTCCTCACTCCTCGTACTATGATACCACAATGATCTGCATGGAGCCTCCTCACTCCTCGTACTATGATACCACAATGATCTGTATGGAGCCTCCTCACTCCTCATACTATGATACCACAATGATCTGCATGGAGCCTCCTCACTCCTCGTACTATGATACCACAATGATATGTATGGAGCCTCCTCACTCCTCGTACTATGATACCACAATGATCTGTATGGAGCCTCCTCACTCCTCGTACTATGATACCACAATGATATGTATGGAGCCTCCTCACTCCTCGTACTATGATACCACAATGATCTGCATGGAGCCTCCTCACTCCTCGTACTATGATACCACAATGATATGTATGGAGCCTCCTCACTCCTCGTACTATGATACCACAATGATCTGTATGGAGCCTCCTCACTCCTCGTACTATGATACCACAATGATCTGCATGGAGCCTCCTCACTCCTCGTACTATGATACCACAATGATCTGTATGGAGCCTCCTCACTCCTCATACTATGATACCACAATGATCTGCATGGAGCCTCCTCACTCCTCGTACTATGATACCACAATGATATGTATGGAGCCTCCTCACTCCTCGTACTATGATACCACAATGATCTGTATGGAGCCTCCTCACTCCTCGTACTATGATACCACAATGATCTGCATGGAGCCTCCTCACTCCTCGTACTATGATACCACAATGATCTGTATGGAGCCTCCTCACTCCTCATACTATGATACCACAATGATCTGCATGGAGCCTCCTCACTCCTCGTACTATGATACCACAATGATCTGCATGGAGCCTCCTCACCCCTCGTACTATGATACCACAATGATCAGTATGGAGCCTCCTCACTCCTCGTACTATGATACCACAATGATCTGCATGGAGCCTCCTCACCTCTCGTACTATGATACCACAATGATCTGTATGGAGCCTCCTCACTCCTCGTACTATGATACCACAATGATCTGCATGGAGCCTCCTCACCCCTCGTACTATGATACCACAATGATCTGTATGGAGCCTCCTCACTCCTCGTACTATGATACCACAATGATCTGTATGGAGCCTCCTCACTCCTCGTACTATGATACCACAATGATCTGTATGGAGCCTCCTCACCCCTAGTACTATGATACCACAATGATCTGCATGGAGCCTCCTCACTCCTCGTACTATGATACCACAATGATCTGCATGGAGCCTCCTCACTCCTCGTACTATGATACCACAATGATCTGTATGGAGCCTCCTCACTCCTCGTACTATGATACCACAATGATCTGCATGGAGCCTCCTCACTCCTCGTACTATGATACCACAATGATATGTATGGAGCCTCCTCACTCCTCGTACTATGATACCACAATGATCTGTATGGAGCCTCCTCACTCCTCGTACTATGATACCACAATGATCTGCATGGAGCCTCCTCACTCCTCGTACTATGATACCACAATGATCTGCATGGAGCCTCCTCACTCCTCGTACTCTGATACCACAATGATCTGCATGGAGCCTCCTCACTCCTCGTACTATGATACCACAATGATCTGCATGGAGCCTCCTCACCCCTCGTACTATGATACCACAATGATCTGCATGGAGCCTCCTCACTCCTCGTACTATGATACCACAATGATCTGCATGGAGCCTCCTCACTCCTCGTACTATGATACCACAATGATCTGCATGGAGCCTCCTCACTCCTCGTACTCTGATACCACAATGATCTGCATGGAGCCTCCTCACTCCTCGTACTATGATACCACAATGATCTGCATGGAGCCTCCTCACCCCTCGTACTATGATACCACAATGATCTGCATGGAGCCTCCTCACTCCTCGTACTATGATACCACAATGATCTGTATGGAGCCTCCTCACCTCCTCGTACTATGATACCACAATGATCTGCATGGAGCCTCCTCACTCCTCGTACTATGATACCACAATGATCTGCATGGAGCCTCCTCACTCCTCGTACTATGATACCACAATGATCTGCATGGAGCCTCCTCACTCCTCGTACTATGATACCACAATGATCTGCATGGAGCCTCCTCACTCCTCGTACTATGATACCACAATGATCTGCATGGAGCCTCCTCACCCCTCGTACTATGATACCACAATGATCTGCATGGAGCCTCCTCACTCCTCGTACTATGATACCACAATGATCTGCATGGAGCCTCCTCACTCCTCGTACTATGATACCACAATGATCTGCATGGAGCCTCCTCACTCCTCGTACTATGATACCACAATGATCTGCATGGAGCCTCCTCACTCCTCGTACTATGATACCACAATGATCTGTATGGAGCCTCCTCACTCCTCGTACTATGATACCACAATGATCTGTATGGAGCCTCCTCACCCCTCGTACTATGATACCACAATGATCTGCATGGAGCCTCCTCACTCCTCGTACTATGATACCACAATGATCTGTATGGAGCCTCCTCACCCCTCGTACTATGATACCACAATGATCTGCATGGAGCCTCCTCACTCCTCGTACTATGATACCACAATGATCTGTATGGAGCCTCCTCACTCCTCGTACTATGATACCACAATGATCTGCATGGAGCCTCCTCACCCCTCGTACTATGATACCACAATGATCTGTATGGAGCCTCCTCACTCCTCGTACTATGATACCACAATGATCAGTATGGAGCCTCCTCACTCCTAGTACTATGATACCACAATGATCTACATGGAGCCTCCTCACTCCTCGTACTATGATACCACAATGATCTGTATGGAGCCTCCTCACTCCTCGTACTATGATACCACATTGATCAGTATGGAGCCTCCTCACTCCTCGTACTATGATACCACAATGATCTGCATGGAGCCTCCTCACCCCTCGTACTATGATACCACAATGATCTGTATGGAGCCTCCTCACTCCTCGTACTATGATACCACAATGATCTGCATGGAGCCTCCTCACTCCTCGTACTATGATACCACAATGATCTGTATGGAGCCTCCTCACTCCTCGTACTATGATACCACAATGATCTGCATGGAGCCTCCTCACTCCTCGTACTATGATACCACAATGATCTGTATGGAGCCTCCTCACCCCTCGTACTATGATACCACAATGATCTGTATGGAGCCTCCTCACTCCTCGTACTATGATACCACAATGATCTGTATGGAGCCTCCTCACCCCTCGTACTATGATACCACAATGATCTGCATGGAGCCTCCTCACTCCTCGTACTATGATACCACAATGATCTGTATGGAGCCTCCTCACTCCTCGTACTATGATACCACAATGATCTGCATGGAGCCTCCTCACTCCTCGTACTATGATACCACAATGATCTGTATGGAGCCTCCTCACTCCTCCTACTATGATACCACAATGATCTGTATGGAGCCTCCTCACCCCTCGTACTATGATACCACAATGATCTGCATGGAGCCTCCTCACTCCTCGTACTATGATACCACAATGATCTGCATGGAGCCTCCTCACTCCTCGTACTATGATACCACAATGATCTGCATGGAGCCTCCTCACCCCTCGTACTATGATACCACAATGATCTGCATGGAGCCTCCTCACTCCTCGTACTATGATACCACAATGATCTGCATGGAGCCTCCTCACTCCTCGTACTATGATACCACAATGATCTGTATGGAGCCTCCTCACCCCTCGTACTATGATACCACAATGATCTGCATGGAGCCTCCTCACTCCTCGTACTATGATACCACAATGATCTGCATGGAGCCTCCTCACTCCTCGTACTATGATACCACAATGATCTGCATGGAGCCTCCTCACTCCTCGTACTATGATACCACAATGATCTGCATGGAGCCTCCTCACCCCTCGTACTATGATACCACAATGATCTGCATGGAGCCTCCTCACTCCTCGTACTATGATACCACAATGATCTGCATGGAGCCTCCTCACTCCTCGTACTATGATACCACAATGATCTGTATGGAGCCTCCTCACTCCTCGTACTATGATACCACAATGATCTGCATGGAGCCTCCTCACTCCTCGTACTATGATACCACAATGATCTGCATGGAGCCTCCTCACCCCTCGTACTATGATACCACAATGATCTGCATGGAGCCTCCTCACTCCTCGTACTATGATACCACAATGATCTGTATGGAGCCTCCTCACTCCTCGTACTATGATACCACAATGATCTGTATGGAGCCTCCTCACTCCTCGTACTATGATACCACAATGATCTGCATGGAGCCTCCTCACTCCTCGTACTATGATACCACAATGATCTGTATGGAGCCTCCTCACTCCTCGTACTATGATACCACAATGATCTGCATGGAGCCTCCTCACTCCTCGTACTATGATACCACAATGATCTGCATGGAGCCTCCTCACTCCTCGTACTATGATACCACAATGATCTGTATGGAGCCTCCTCACTCCTCGTACTATGATACCACAATGATCTGCATGGAGCCTCCTCACTCCTCGTACTATGATACCACAATGATCTGTATGGAGCCTCCTCACCCCTCGTACTATGATACCACAATGATCTGTATGGAGCCTCCTCACTCCTCGTACTATGATACCACAATGATCAGTATGGAGCCTCCTCACTCCTCGTACTATGATACCACAATGATCAGTATGGAGCCTCCTCACTCCTCGTACTATGATACCACAATGATCTGTATGGAGCCTCCTCACTCCTCGTACTATGATACCACAATGATCTGCATGGAGCCTCCACACTCCTCGTACTATGATACCACAATGATCTGCATGGAGCCTCCTCACTCCTCGTACTATGATACCACAATGATCTGCATGGAGCCTCCTCACTCCTCGTACTATGATACCACAATGATCTGTATGGAGCCTCCTCACTCCTCGTACTATGATACCACAATGATATGTATGGAGCCTCCTCACTCCTCGTACTATGATACCACAATGATCTGCATGGAGCCTCCTCACTCCTCGTACTATGATACCACAATGATCTGCATGGAGCCTCCTCACTCCTCGTACTATGATACCACAATGATCTGCATGGAGCCTCCTCACTCCTCGTACTATGATACCACAATGATCTGCATGGAGCCTCCTCACTCCTCGTACTATGATACCACAATGATCTGTATGGAGCCTCCTCACCCCTCGTACTATGATACCACAATGATCTGCATGGAGCCTCCTCACTCCTCGTACTATGAACCACAATGATCTGTATGGAGCCTCCTCACCCCTCGTACTATGATACCACAATGATCTGCATGGAGCCTCCTCACTCCTCGTACTATGATACCACAATGATATGTATGGAGCCTCCTCACTCCTCGTACTATGATACCACAATGATCTGTATGGAGCCTCCTCACTCCTCGTACTATGATACCACAATGATCTGCATGGAGCCTCCTCACTCCTCGTACTATGATACCACAATGATCTGTATGGAGCCTCCTCACTCCTCGTACTATGATACCACAATGATCTGTATGGAGCCTCCTCACTCCTCGTACTATGATACCACAATGATATGTATGGAGCCTCCTCACTCCTCGTACTATGATACCACAATGATCTGCATGGAGCCTCCTCACTCCTCGTACTATGATACCACAATGATATGTATGGAGCCTCCTCACTCCTCGTACTATGATACCACAATGATCTGCATGGAGCCTCCTCACTCCTCGTACTATGATACCACAATGATATGTATGGAGCCTCCTCACTCCTCGTACTATGATACCACAATGATCTGTATGGAGCCTCCTCACTCCTCGTACTATGATACCACAATGATCTGTATGGAGCCTCCTCACTCCTCGTACTATGATACCACAATGATCTGCATGGAGCCTCCTCACTCCTCGTACTATGATACCACAATGATCTGCATGGAGCCTCCTCACTCCTCGTACTATGATACCACAATGATCTGTATGGAGCCTCCTCACTCCTCGTACTATGATACCACAATGATCTGCATGGAGCCTCCTCACTCCTCGTACTATGATACCACAATGATCTGTATGGAGCCTCCTCACTCCTCGTACTATGATACCACAATGATCTGTATGGAGCCTCCTCACTCCTCGTACTATGATACCACAATGATCTGCATGGAGCCTCCTCACTCCTCGTACTATGATACCACAATGATCTGCATGGAGCCTCCTCACTCCTCGTACTATGATACCACAATGATCTGTATGGAGCCTCCTCACTCCTCGTACTATGATACCACAATGATCTGTATGGAGCCTCCTCACTCCTCGTACTATGATACCACAATGATCTGCATGGAGCCTCCTCACTCCTCGTACTATGATACCACAATGATCTGTATGGAGCCTCCTCACCCCTCGTACTATGATACCACAATGATCTGCATGGAGCCTCCTCACTCCTCGTACTATGATACCACAATGATCTGTATGGAGCCTCCTCACCCTCGTACTATGATACCACAATGATCTGTATGGAGCCTCCTCACTCCTCGTACTATGATACCACAATGATCTGTATGGAGCCTCCTCACTCCTCGTACTATGATACCACAATGATCTGTATGGAGCCTCCTCACTCCTCGTACTATGATACCACAATGATCTGTATGGAGCCTCCTCACTCCTCGTACTATGATACCACAATGATCTGTATGGAGCCTCCTCACTCCTCGTACTATGATACCACAATGATCTGTATGGAGCCTCCTCACTCCTCGTACTATGATACCACAATGATATGCATGGAGCCTCCTCACTCCTCGTACTATGATACCACAATGATCTGCATGGAGCCTCCTCACTCCCTCGTACTATGATACCACAATGATCTGTATGGAGCCTCCTCACTCCTCGTACTATGATACCACAATGATCTGCATGGAGCCTCCTCACTCCTCGTACTATGATACCACAATGATCTGTATGGAGCCTCCTCACTCCTCGTACTATGATACCACAATGATCTGTATGGAGCCTCCTCACTCCTCGTACTATGATACCACAATGATCAGTATGGAGCCTCCTCACTTCCTAGTACTATGATACCACAATGATCAGTATGGAGCCTCCTCACTCCTCGTACTATGATACCACAATGATCTGTATGGAGCCTCCTCACTCCTCGTACTATGATACCACAATGATCTGCATGGAGCCTCCTCACTCCTCGTACTATGATACCACAATGATCTGTATGGAGCCTCCTCACCCCTCGTACTATGATACCACAATGATCTGTATGGAGCCTCCTCACTCCTCGTACTATGATACCACATTGATCAGTATGGAGCCTCCTCACCCCTCGTACTATGATACCACAATGATCTGTATGGAGCCTCCTCACCCCTCCTACTATGATACCACAATGATCAGTATGGAGCCTCCTCACTCCTCGTACTATGATACCCCAATGATCTGCATGGAGCCTCCTCACCCCTCGTACTATGATACCACAATGATCTGTATGGAGCCTCCTCACCCCTCGTACTATGATACCCCAATGATCTGCATGGAGCCTCCTCACCCCTAGTACTATGATACCACAATGATCTGTATGGAGCCTCCTTACCCCTTGTACTATGATACAACAATGCTCTGTATGGAGCCTCCTCACTCCTCGTACTATGATACCACAATGATCTGTATGGAGCCTCCTCACTCCTCGTACTATGATACCCCAATGATCTGCATGGAGCCTCCTCACCCCTAGTACTATGATACCACAATGATCTGTATGGAGCCTCCTCACCCCTCCTACTATGATACCACAATGATCTGTATGGAGCCTCCTCACCCCTCGTACTATGATACCACAATGATCTGTATGGAGCCTCCTCACTCCTCGTACTATGATACCACAATGATCTGCATGGAGCCTCCTCACTCCTCGTACTATGATACCACAATGATCTGTATGGAGCCTCCTCACCCCTCCTACTATGATACCACAATGATCTGTATGGAGCCTCCTCACTCCTCGTACTATGATACCACAATGATCTGTATGGAGCCTCCTCACCCCTCGTACTATGATACCACAATGATCTGTATGGAGCCTCCTCACTCCTCGTACTATGATACCACAATGATCTGCATGGAGCCTCCTCACTCCTCGTACTATGATACCACAATGATCTGTATGGAGCCTCCTCACCCTCCTACTATGATACCACAATGATCTGTATGGAGCCTCCTCACCCCTCCTACTATGATACCACAATGATCTGCATGGAGCCTCCTCACTCCTCGTACTATGATACCACAATGATCTGCATGGAGCCTCCTCACTCCTCGTACTATGATACCACAATGATCTGTATGGAGCCTCCTCACTCCTCGTACTATGATACCACAATGATCTGCATGGAGCCTCCTCACTCCTCGTACTATGATACCACAATGATCTGCATGGAGCCTCCTCACCCCTCGTACTATGATACCACAATGATCTGTATGGAGCCTCCTCACTCCTCGTACTATGATACCACAATGATCTGCATGGAGCCTCCTCACTCCTCGTACTATGATACCACAATGATCTGTATGGAGCCTCCTCACTCCTCGTACTATGATACCACAATGATCTGCATGGAGCCTCCTCACTCCTCGTACTATGATACCACAATGATCTGTATGGAGCCTCCTCACCCCTCCTACTATGATACCACAATGATCTGTATGGAGCCTCCTCACCCCTCCTACTATGATACCACAATGATCTGTATGGAGCCTCCTCACTCCTCGTACTATGATACCACAATGATCTGCATGGAGCCTCCTCACTCCTCGTACTATGATACCACAATGATCTGTATGGAGCCTCCTCACTCCTCGTACTATGATACCACAATGATCAGTATGGAGCCTCCTCACTCCTAGTACTATGATACCACAATGATCTGTATGGAGCCTCCTCACTCCTCGTACTATGATACCACAATGATCAGTATGGAGCCTCCTCACTCCTAGTACTATGATACCACAATGATCTGTATGGAGCCTCCTCACTCCTCGTACTATGATACCACAATGATCTGCATGGAGCCTCCTCACTCCTCGTACTATGATACCACAATGATCTGTATGGAGCCTCCTCACCCCTCGTACTATGATACCGCAATGATCTGTATGGAGCCTCCTCACTCCTCGTACTATGATACCACAATGATCTGTATGGAGCCTCCTCACTCCTCGTACTATGATACCACATTGATCAGTATGGAGCCTCCTCACTCCTCGTACTATGATACCACAATGATCTGCATGGAGCCTCCTCACCCCTCGTACTATGATACCACAATGATCTGTATGGAGCCTCCTCACTCCTCGTACTATGATACCACAATGATCTGCATGGAGCCTCCTCACTCCTCGTACTATGATACCACAATGATCTGTATGGAGCCTCCTCACTCCTCGTACTATGATACCACAATGATCTGCATGGAGCCTCCTCACTCCTCGTACTATGATACCACAATGATCTGTATGGAGCCTCCTCACCCTCGTACTATGATACCACAATGATCTGTATGGAGCCTCCTCACTCCTCGTACTATGATACCACAATGATCTGCATGGAGCCTCCTCACTCCTCGTACTATGATACCACAATGATCTGTATGGAGCCTCCTCACCCCTCCTACTATGATACCACAATGATCTGTATGGAGCCTCCTCACTCCTCGTACTATGATACCACAATGATCTGTATGGAGCCTCCTCACCCCTTGTACTATGATACCACAATGATCTGTATGGAGCCTCCTCACTCCTCGTACTATGATACCACAATGATCTGTATGGAGCCTCCTCACCCCTCGTACTATGATACCACAATGATCTGTATGGAGCCTCCTCACTCCTCGTACTATGATACCACAATGATCTGCATGGAGCCTCCTCACTCCTCGTACTATGATACCACAATGATCTGTATGGAGCCTCCTCACCCCTCCTACTATGATACCACAATGATCTGCATGGAGCCTCCTCACTCCTCGTACTATGATACCACAATGATCTGCATGGAGCCTCCTCACTCCTCGTACTATGATACCACAATGATATGTATGGAGCCTCCTCACCCCTCGTACTATGATACCACAATGATCTGTATGGAGCCTCCTCACTCCTCGTACTATGATACCACAATGATCTGCATGGAGCCTCCTCACTCCTCGTACTATGATACCACAATGATCTGTATGGAGCCTCCTCACCCCTCGTACTATGATACCACAATGATCAGTATGGAGCCTCCTCACTCCTCGTACTATGATACCACAATGATCTGTATGGAGCCTCCTCACCCCTCGTACTATGATACCACAATGATCTGTATGGAGCCTCCTCACCCCTCGTACTATGATACCACAATGATCAGTATGGAGCCTCCTCACTCCTCGTACTATGATACCACAATGATCAGTATGGAGCCTCCTCACTCCTAGTACTATGATACCACAATGATCTGTATGGAGCCTCCTCACTCCTCGTACTATGATACCACAATGATCAGTATGGAGCCTCCTCACTCCTAGTACTATGATACCACAATGATCTACATGGAGCCTCCTCACTCCTCGTACTATGATACCACAATGATCTGTATGGAGCCTCCTCACTCCTCGTACTATGATACCACAATGATCAGTATGGAGCCTCCTCACTCCTCGTACTATGATACCACAATGATCTGCATGGAGCCTCCTCACCCCTCGTACTATGATACCACAATGATCTGTATGGAGCCTCCTCACTCCTCGTACTATGATACCA
The DNA here is from genome assembly GCA_037952835.1 of Lithobates septentrionalis. Taxonomy (NCBI): domain Eukaryota; kingdom Metazoa; phylum Chordata; class Amphibia; order Anura; family Ranidae; genus Lithobates; species Lithobates septentrionalis. The sequence continues at coordinate 961 of JBBDGP010006069.1, read as the reverse complement.
CAATGATCTGCATGGAGCCTCCTCACTCCCTCGTACTATGATACCACAATGATCTGTATGGAGCCTCCTCACTCCTCGTACTATGATACCACAATGATCTGCATGGAGCCTCCTCACTCCTCGTACTATGATACCACAATGATCTGTATGGAGCCTCCTCACCCTCGTACTATGATACCACAATGATCTGTATGGAGCCTCCTCACTCCTCGTACTATGATACCACAATGATCTGTATGGAGCCTCCTCACTCCTCGTACTATGATACCACAATGATCTGTATGGAGCCTCCTCACTCTGGAGTCGTACTATGATACCACAATGATCTGTATGGAGCCTCCTCACTCCCTCGTACTATGATACCACAATGATCTGTATGGAGCCTCCTCACTCCTCGTACTATGATACCACAATGATCTGTATGGAGCCTCCTCACCCCTCGTACTATGATACCACAATGATCTGTATGGAGCCTCCTCACTCCTCGTACTATGATACCACAATGATCTGCATGGAGCCTCCTCACTCCTCGTACTATGATACCACAATGATCTGTATGGAGCCTCCTCACTCCTCGTACTATGATACCACAATGATCTGCATGGAGCCTCCTCACTCCTCGTACTATGATACCACAATGATCTGTATGGAGCCTCCTCACTCCTCGTACTATGATACCACAATGATCTGCATGGAGCCTCCTCACTCCTCGTACTATGATACCACAATGATCTGTATGGAGCCTCCTCACTCCTCGTACTATGATACCACAATGATCTGCATGGAGCCTCCTCACTCCTCGTACTATGATACCACAATGATACCTGCATGGAGCCTCCTCACTCCTCGTACTATGATACCACAATGATCTGTATGGAGCCCTCCTCACTCCTCGTACTATGATACCACAATGATCTGCATGGAGCCTCCTCACTCCTCGTACTATGATACCACAAATGAT